>BGPR01008627.1:17333-29586 GCA_013235015.1 Araneus ventricosus | reverse complement strand
GGTAACTCAATCAGTTGCAATTTGCAGCTCCTGAAGCTTTAACTCTGATAAAAGAAAAAATCCCCATTGTGGAACGAATTGAACGAAAGTTAATTACCCGGTTAACAGGGTAACTCAATCAGTTGCAATTTGCAGCTCCTGAAGCTTTAACTAAGCTGATAAACTGACATGTGAATAATTGCACGCATGATTTCTTTTCAGATTGTAAATGTCGTAAATTGCTCAGACATTTGATCAAATTTCGCTACACTAGACTCCACTTAAATTTATTACTTTGGGACTTAAGAAATTTGATAACACTAACCGATTGTTAACACTAACCGATTGATAACACTAACCGATTGATAACAATAACCGATTGATAACAATAACCGATTGATAACAATAACCTAATTGGGTAAAACCAACTATATTTTTATCGCATCATGGGAAAAGAAGCAAAAAGGAAAATAAAACACCCCAGAGCTATCCATAATTTATTTCAAAAATAACAATTAAAAAATTCATTAGCTGCTGCTTGACAACAATTAGTCCTTAACATTTAATTTATATATTGTTCGCACTCGTATAGTTTTTTAAAATTTGCTGAACGATGCTGCACGTTGTGTTTCAAAATGTCAAGGGCTTGCCTCATTTCGGCATTCGTTTTATGGTTTTCTTCAACACATTCGTCCCCGTCGGAATCATCGACTTTTACTGCTTGGTCTTGCTCGCAAACAGCTTGGCAAATTTCCAAATCTATTAGTGTGGCAGTTACTGGAATGTCCTCGTCAATGAACGTCCACTCTTCATACCGTCACGTAGAAATGAGCTGACTACACAAGGTAACTAACAGAAAGATTTATTTGGCCGTAGTTACTCTACACGGACAGCACCACAGCTGAAGACCTATTCAGCTGTGGTCTAGTGGAATGTTCTAGAACACTCCACCAGGGGTTTATTTACATGGATGAAATTTACATAAATTATATTTGCATATAAATTAAATAATAGAAATAATGATTGTAAACATAAAAGTATAACGACTCGAACCCGAGTCTCTTTGCATTGAAGAGCAGCGCCTAACCATTCGGCTATTGAGTCTTCAGCCAGATCGCGCCAATACTCTTCCTTTTGCATACCTTCAGGAGGTTCAATGAAAATTACCGACGGTCACGTCCCTGCGTGCTAAATGGACGACCTTCAAAGAGAGGTCATGAAAAATAAACCCCGAAATTCTTGGAATGTGTGGGGGAAAGTGGCCCCTTATGTTTTCTTACATGTGGAGCGAGAAATTCTACGAACGCCAATCGTTAACGCTGGTTGAAAACGAGGGATCGGTCAATTCTCTACTTCAAAACTGATAACATTAAACGTTGTAGTGATCACACTAAACGAATAATTATGTGTACATTTGAATACCTTGGTTTGGGATCCGAAGTTTTTGATAATATAAAGCGGATTATATCATTAACTGCGGTCACATTAAGCGGAATCTACTGTATTATAGAAACTGCAACAAGTGCGCCCATATGATAGT
The DNA here is from genome assembly GCA_013235015.1 of Araneus ventricosus. Classification (NCBI taxonomy): domain Eukaryota; kingdom Metazoa; phylum Arthropoda; class Arachnida; order Araneae; family Araneidae; genus Araneus; species Araneus ventricosus. Next base: position 28,067 of record BGPR01008627.1, on the reverse strand, counting down.
TTGTAGGGAGAGCATAGACCTGAAGGTATGGATTTTTAATATTTTGGAAGACGAATAGCGACTTCTAAGTAGCCACAAAAAAGTTCCAGCTTCGACCCTTGTTATGGTGTGACTAAAAATGCTAAGGTATCCGAACACGTTCGGAGCACTTTTTTCTTAAATTGTGAAATAGAAACACCAAAATATGTTTTTTAGATTCGAATTTAGTAAAGGTTAATATTAGCGTATGATTTTTGAGTATAAATTATTATAAATTTACAAAATTCTTGAATTTCTGCTGCTTTTTAGAGGAAATTTCCCAAAACTTCAAACATGCTACAGGTCAAATTTTTGTAATAATTCAAATAAAACTAATACTAAAATAAACTACATACTATGGACTAGTGCTTGTACTAGAATCTTAACATTCTTTGGATAAATAAAAATTTTAGAGCTAATCGAACAATCATTATAAGATTTTCAGCAAATTTTCTATGTCATTTTTCAAATAAAAGACCATAATTTTAAAAATATTGTTACAATATACATTATTCTAGTACATTCACTAGAGAAACATTTGAAGAAAGTGTTCACAAAATTTCAGAACAATCGAACGATAATATCTCGAGTTATCGTGTTTGAAGTTTGAAAAATATGCATAAAATCTAATTTTGAGAAAAATCAAATTTTAGTTTTTCCACGCGCTCAAATTATGTATCTAAACTTAAAAAAAAATTCCTAAAAATATACTGACATCATATTAGCTTGCAAAAAAGGAGTTTAAAAGAATTTTTGACAGGTTTCTGTCCCTTTAAATGACAACTTCCGGTTAATTAAACGCCCACTTCCGGTTTTCGGTTTGTTATAAAACATTTAATATCTCATCTTCTAATTAACGTACCGACAAAAGTAAATATGTTTTAGAAAGGTAAATGAATGAACTATCGAAAACATCAAAAATTAAAAAAAATGGAATTTTGGTCGAAAATCGACTTTCGAACGTGTTCGGTTACCTTAAGTTGGGCCTAACCCTATAGCTGAAAATAAATACAGAAAAATGGCACAGTGATCGTAATAATGATTAGTACACTAAAGGCAAGAGCACACGATTGAGTTAGACAAGAAAAACACTATTTTTTAACATTTATCCACGGCACTACTGTCTGCACATCAAAAATCTGTAAAAATCATCAAAACACGTGTATGAAAAATATGTATCGTTACTCTAAAAATGTTTCAGTATAGTGATACGTTGTAAGAAAATATTATTTTAACTAGTACAAAAATGTTGCAACATATTGGGAAAAAGGGAGCTTCAACTGCAGTTGAAAAAAAAAGTCTTACCAAAGCATGCTTAACATCAGGATGAGGAAAACGAAGCTTGAAAAACTATTCACTCAAACAGAGATCTCCATCACGCTACACTTTAGTATTAACACCTGTAATGAAGAATTCCTTGGGACAATATGTCCTTAAAAGCACATGGCAAGGCTTCAACAGATCTTACGAAGACATGGATCGTACACCACGCAGCAACTCGTAAAAGCAGGAATCACAAAAAGGAAGGCGGCATCACTTCACATCCATTCTTCACCTCTCCATCACATCTAGCCGAACGAACCCGGAGAAGCACGTGTGTTCCACCTGTTGCCATACATACTCTTCTTAACAGAAACCTGTTCTAACGCAAGTCCAACTAGAACATTAGGCTGTGCACTTTCGGTCCAACTATAACATTCCTGTGAACCTTCAGTCCAACTATAATGCAGTCCTGTTCACAACCCTGCTGAAAACTTTGTCCTGTTACTCAAATACTAGGCCACGGTACTCATACTCTATGAAAAAGAATAACACGTTATTTTAACCACTTTATTGAAACCAGTGAATATTCAGCAACACATATGCAGGAGCAAAATCCTTATACTTTAATACAGAAAACAAACTAAAAATGTACTCCTCAGAAGATTTTACACTGGTATTGATATAAAAAGCAAACTGTAAGGTAAATTATTATGCGTAGGTTAGTTTATGGATTTGACACTAATATTTATCTGAAAAAGCGAATTGTAAATTTCTTGAACAGGTCAATCACTTAGTCCTCGTAACCAGGGTTTTCGCTCTTTTCCACGGAGGACAAAAAAAATTGTCCTCCAAATTCAAAATTTCAACTCGCATTTTACGTTTTAGACCTTCCTGAACATTAATTCTTTTTCGACTTTTAAATTATTTTCTTGAAAGAAAAATACATGACCACACTATATTTTTTCCTTTCCCTGAGAGCTAGGGGGCCCGGCCCCACCTTGCCCCCGGCCATGGGCGCCCATGAACTGCAACGAAAAAGTGTCAACTTCCTCCTGACCGAATTACGAGGGTTGACAGTCACCATTTTGTTTTCTTTGTCGTAAGCTATGAAGTTCCGAAATCAGCATTAATTAGCGAGAAATTGAGTAGCAAGGAGTATCCCAGATAGCAATTTTAGTTTGCAGCATGCTTGCCACAAATTTGTCATGACAAGAGTGCAAGCTTGCAGCAAGTTAACGAAAGCTTCGAAGTCACCATGAAACGAACTTGCAGCAAGCTTGCCGTGCAAACTTATTGCAAATTATAGCAAAAACAGAGTACGAAATACAACCCGGGATAGAACTCGCGACCTCCCGGTTCCGAAGCGGAGACGTTAACCATTGAGCCAGTTGAATTCGGAGAGAAGAAGATAGATTTCGCTAACACATCGTTCGATTCGATTCGTATACGATTAATTTTTAACTATTTTCTGGATTTCATTAATTTTTTGAGTTGAGAATATGATTTGAAGTCAAAGAGAGAGCGATTTTCGCTAATAACTACGTTCTGCTAGCAGAATAAATTATGAAATTAGAGCTCAAAAGTAATTACTTTAAAATGGGACAAAATGTCTAGTTATTATTGTTCAACAAACACTGACTGTTTTTTAGATTTAATTTTGTTTATAAACGTTAAAATTTCAACATTAAGATAAAGGCGATATAGTTTTCTTTAAAGTGAGAGTGATATATTTAGTAAAAAGATGGAAAATGTTTCAAAATTTTTTTATAAAAAAGTTATTTTTTTCACAAATTATCATTGATTTATCGAATTAATAAAAAAGGATTGCGGTCTAGGAGATGCTATTAAAATCGGATGTTTTTTAAAACAGAGACAAAGATAATTATCTCTTTATTGTGCTATCTTTGCAGGAAGCTTTTTTTGCAAAATTGCAGCAAGTTTGATTTGCAAAGGAGGTGGCGCTATTTGTCACATCGAACTTGCTACAAGTTCGATTCAAGTTTGACGCGTCAAATTTTGCCATGATAAGTGAAAATCAAACTTGCTGCAAACCTACGTGCTATCTGGGATTAGCGCACTTCACTATTAACGTGCTTCGAAACAGGAATCTCCGAAACCCTGTTTTAAACTTCGATCACACAATCCGCTTTTAACAAGCACCAATCCGTTTATAACAAGCTCCGACTTCACGCTTAGTTGGATTCCAACTTTCGAACAGTAGCCGGACTGAATCTTGTATATGGAATTTGAATGCAGTCAAAATTTATTGCAAGTCTGTGAATTTAGTGGTTTCAGAGTTTAAAGTATTTGCAACTCCCTGGTAGTTGTGGATTGTGTATTTTTCGTGTATGTTATTTTTCTTTATTTAATAAATTATAACATATTTCAAATTGTTTAAAACTTCTTTCGATTGTAATGCGCCTTTTACTAGTGGAGTGAAATATGAAGTTTCTAATTCAATGATTGAAGAAAAAAAGGAATTATCAAGCTATCCATTTGGATATTCATCAGTAAAAGCATTCTTTGCTAGCCAGCACTTCTATATTTCAATGGCATACGAACATCTAATTATTAAACTACTAGCAGTACGCGCACGGCGTTGAACGTGGAATCAGGACTTCAACAAAATGGGGGAAAAAGCTCACAATGACACGAAAAAGTTTTGAAAACAAAATCAAAACAAAAGATACACATTGATTTTCTCGCTTATTTTTCTCTCGACAGTGACGCGAATGTAATGACGTAACCTGCCGGAATGCATGCTGGGAATGAAAGCATATGACGTCACCTGCCGCGAGGAAGGTCACGCACCAGCCAATGAAACTTCAACAATGCATTCTGAGACCATACTGAGAAATTCTCGCTGTTAAATCTCGCTAGCAGAAAAATCTGATTGAACTGATGAGGGAAAAATTATTTAAAAAAAACGGAAACAGATATTTTAACCGTTCTTGTTTTAAATCCGACAGAAACGTTCCAGTTATAAGCTGAAAAAAAATGAAAATTATAGAGATGTTAGAACGTCAGATGCAAGAATTTGAAGAAATCCGAATCAAAAATTACCATAAAAGTGACTATTTTTGAAAAATTTCTCAAAATTCAGTAAATTACGTTAGACGTACGAAACAAACTTCATTAGAAAGAAAATCATTTGCAATTTCCGATGGCGTATCTTTTTTTTCGTGCAATTATCCAAAACCGTTCTGATGAGAAATTAGTGCGAAAAATCACCAAAAACAGTACAAAATATTAAATAGAAAAAATTTCTAGAAAAAAAATTAAAATTTGGGGCTCTAGGTGCATTGAGTCACCATTACGACTACCTGTGTGCCAAATTTCATGGTTGTGAGTGTGATAGATCCGTTTGGACATCGCGCGCAAACGCACAAACATTGCCTTTTATAAGTATAGACGAAACAAATGAACAATAGTTCAATCAAAACTATTGTTAATTACTGGCTTTTTAAGCAAAAAATGGTTATATTTTGCTATAAGTGAAATTAATTGTCATTTTTTTAACAATTGTTTTGTACAGAATTGGGTTTGCGTTAGTATCACGGCAAAACACGAAAATTAAGATTCTAATACGCATTTTTTAATTTTTCAAGCACACTTCTTTGCGATTCATTCCTTCAGCCCAGGAAAATGCTTTATCTAACAAACTATTTTCCAGCACTTCATTCCAATAACAACTGTAATCTAAAAGGCAAATAACATACTTGTTGAACGATCGTATCAATGGCCGATTGCGTTGTGTGATTTATTGGCATATTTCTTTAAAATTTATTCTTTCTTATCAGAATTTTCTCTGCATATTTGTCTGGGATAGGTTTTAATCGCCATTCGATATATGGAGGAAGGGTTTCGAAAGCTCTTTCAATATTCTCCATTTTTGAAAAAGTGATATTAATTAACATAAATTAACATATTTTTTAAATATATAATGCAAATATTTATTTACTTTTGTTCGAAAATCATGTACCTCGTCATTAAGCTGCTAGAAATATGAATGTTTTTTGCTTTCTCGTATACGAAGTATACAAAGAGAAAGTATTGTAATCGTCAAAGAATTCGAACTCCAGATTTTGACGGATCTCCACGTTTTAGACCTCCCTGAGTCCGAAAAACACAATTGTGGAATTATGTCTGTCTGTGAACTGTTGTGTTGTCCCACAACATTTAAATTAAATTAACAACTTAATTTTTAATTATTAACTTCAATTATTTTTCTTTCTTCTTAACGCATTTAATCAAAACGTTCAAAGTCTATTCTTTCATCTAACATTTGAATATCTTATGGCTTAAAAGATCTTTTTTTAAAATAATTCTATTTTTGTCATTTTATGCTTTATTTAAATAGTGACTTAATTGTCTTAAATTCCTGAGTGTGTGAAATGATAATTTGTTTATGCCAAGAGATGAAAAGCAGGGGAGATGAAATGTGTTCCTTTTCTTTCCCCCCTGCTCCGGTGGATCTTCGTTTATCTGCGAAGCATGGTCCCCGGTGAAAACTGCTGAGTCACGCTGAAGTGATATACCGGTGGATGACGAAATTTTACTGTGAGGTGATGAAACATCTGGTCCTGAACTGTGGAGAACGTTCGAGAGGGAAGTGACGTAACTGCCTGTGACGTAGGGAAGCGGTTCTTTTTGGTTGGAGGAGGAGGACAAACGGGAGTTTTGAGTTTTTTTTCGGGGGCTGAATTTCAACGAAGGAGGTGGACGTTTGTCTTCTTCTGGTTCTGGGACTTCAAGAGAGGAAATTCTGATGGAATTGGTGAGGACAGAATGAAGGCCCGGGAGAGGCAGCCATGATGGAGGAAATGACGAAGCCTATTTTGTGGTCTCCTCGGCAAAGTCCGCCCTGTGCATCCAAACGATAAGTAGACATTCCATAATCTTTTTATTTACTTTAGCCATACTAAAAGCTGAATATTGAAAGATAAAAGTGAACACTGTATTAATTATACTAAAAAAAGACTATTGCTAAAACAAGCCCACGTGGCTGAAGTTGCATGGAACTTTCGTGGTATAGGTAGACTAATTTACGTCAGCATAGCCTAAAGTGTACTACTAGAATGCATAGTACTCTCTTGGTACTAGTAAGCGTACGGAAGGAATTCATCGCAAAATAAACTATTTACGTCGGCATAGCATAATGAACATATCTAGTGCAGCCTTGTGCATTTAAGTACATATGTATATTTTTTTTATGAATTTGCGTGTTGGTTGATCAGTACATTTAATATCAGCAGAGGTTGTATCGGGTGTAATGTGTATTGTGATGGTGTTATCCTTAGATTTAAGCTTATTAGTCAATCGACTTCATCTTTTCTTTTATTTATGCTAACCATGTTTAATCCAGAATTTTCATTATAATAAATATGTTCTATACCTCATTTAGTCTGTGTGCATTCATTTAGCCTAGAGCAATTGAGTAAGGAACTGGCCTGGTAATATATATTATATATATATATATATATATATATATATATATATATATATATATATCTGACTTTGGTGTTATTGTGAAGTGAATAATCTGATAGTTTGTAAGTCGTAGTTGTAGTAAGTTATGTAAGTAAGTAAGTTGTAGTAAGTTATGTTATTATAATTAATAAAATTTTATAGTTTGTCAAAGCAAAAAAAGGAATTAGTTTAAACTTAGAAACCACTATACGATCTAACTTTGTTTTAATATGCTATAACTTCACAGCAGAATACGATAACTCGAAAACTATTAGAGCTACGGGGATGAAATTTGGTATGTAATCTTTACACATAATTTATAGGTTTCTATCAAATTTTAAACAAAATCCGTCCACGGGAAGTCTGTCTGTCCGCAGTCATGCGAACACTATAACTCAAAAACTTGAATAGCTAGATGGATAACATTTGGTACACGGTTTTATCGCCATGAATGTAGATCCGTATAAAATGTTGGGTCAAATCCGCCAAAGGGTTGACTGTCTGTCAGTCTGTATAATTTACTTTTGAAAGCAATCTGTCGTCTCCACGCGCATGCGTACTGGAAGCAAGCTTGTGTGCACGTGAAAGCTATGGAGCGAATTACGTCAGTTTGTCCTTGAGCCGGCAAGAGCGGAAAATCGGTACGCATCTCTTTGAATTTGATTCTTTACCTAGATATTTTTCAATCACTATAATGAAAAACTTTCTGATAATCATTGGATTCTGAGTAACAGTAGGTTCGAATTTTTTTATCCACTCGAAGGAAGGGGAAACGGCACCTTTTGGGGAAGTATACGAGAAAGTTTAGGGGAGAACACTCCCGCTGGTTTTAGTTTCTATTCAATCATTGAATTATCAAAACACATGAATTACGGATTTGAAATATTACTTTAAAAATTAACGCCGTAAGACACAAAAATATAATATCGTATTCACAAATTCCATTTTATGAAATTATGCAGGCCATGGAATATATTTTTAAAATATTTAAAATTTATCGCCATCATTTTCAGCTACCTAATGATAAGGGTTTGGATATTGGACAACAAATAAAACTTGAAACAAAGAGCTGAGTAATAAGGTTTGGTTAAATTAATTCTTCTTCTTGAATCCCATATTTCGGACATAATATCGTTAGTCTTTCAATGTTTCTGTGGAAAAATTCTGTGTCGTTTGAATAAATATACAAGATTGTGCGAACATAAGCTATGAAACTGAATTTTTTTCATTAATAATTTGTGACAGTGTTTTATCCAGGGGTGAAATATAAAACACTTATTTTTAAAATATGATTTGGCTTGGTTTTCAGGCTGTGAAACTCGCCTTCTATTAAATTATTAATGTGATCCTTTAAATACAATTTTAAATGGAGAAGCACCTTGGACACTGTTATAAAACACGGTTTCTTTCTGAATTTGGAACAACTATATTTCGACATTTTCAGTTTCTAATTTTCATCTTTTCCTAAATTTCGATAAAGTAATACCAAAAATATACAGAATCAATGAGTTATTTATTAATTCATAAATAAATTGATTTTGCGTTGAATTTTTCTCAGAAAATATCTATTCTATGTCATATTTTTAAAAATAATTTCATCAACATTATCAATGATATCAATTCATCAAGATTTCTGAAAGGAAATTCATTTCAATATTCAATGGAGGAATTTTCTTATACATTGATAGCAGCCTTTTATTTATTCTTAAGGGGACATACGGCTCTTAAACCTAGAAAAAATGGTGGAAAACTGTCAAATTCGATACATTATATTTCTGAAACAATGCAATTCACAAACTCACTTTTTTTCTAGAAAAATACATGTTCTTCCTCATATAGTAGACACATTTTCATACATTCATATTGATATATATTTAGTTGAGAGAGTAAAAAATATGGGTTTAATTTTTGAGAAAAAATGAGATAGTCACCTTGCGAGCATGATTACGGATAAAATATTTATTTAAACACAATATTTCGGGTATCTAAGTAATCCAAACAGTCTGTTTAAGAAACTTAATCGCAATTTATTAACATTTAAATTTAATTTCTGTTTTATATACCAAATTAAAATAAAAATGTTAAAAATAGTTAAAATTTCACATTTTCTACCCCCCAAAACATTCTTTGGAGAAATATGTACAAAAATGTAATTAAATTTGTAGAATACAGCAAAATACATATTTGGTAAAACTGTTATGTAAAAATATGCAACAGTTCTTGAGATATCGTGCGCGCAATATCAAAAAAACACATTTTGAGATATAGCGCTTTAAAGATATGGCCATATTCAATGTTTACGTTGAAAAGCTGATACATCTTCCTTCATAACTTTCCTAATTATGGGAATTTTTTAATGCGGATTATTTTAAATTGTTCAAAAAAGACAGGGGAATAATTTATATGTTTTTCATAAAATCGAAAATTTTCGAGGTTTAACACTCGTATATCCACTTAAAATTACAACTTTCCAACCTTGAAATCCTATCTTCGCTGCTTAACCGACACTTGCAAATTAAATAAGAAGTTGATTTCGAGAAGATTAATATTGAACTCATATTAATCTAATTGAGAAGAAAATATTTTCCTTCGGGATATATCATTTAATGGTTTGAAAGATGCACTGAAGACAAATTTGTATTAAAAAATGATTGAATTTCAACCATGTCGGTTAGTAGCAAACCGATTCAGTCGAGTCAAACCATAAATTTTTGAATGAAAATCTCTTTATCGAGGAGAAATTATGTGTCTTGTATATTATGTATTTTATATCTACTTGTTAATTTATCATCTGTCGTCAGCGGTATGCACGAGGAGTTTACGAACATAAACAACTGCTCAAGCCTAAATAAAGATCGATTGCTTTGTCTAGGCATTACTCTGATAATAAATAAAACCAGCGGGAGTGGTCTCCCCTAAACTTTCTCGTATACTTCTCGAAAAAGGTGCTGTTTCCCCTCCCCCCGCGTGGATAAAAAAATTCGAACCTATTGTAACCCAGGATCGAATGGCTATCAGAAAATATTTAGGTAAAAAATCAAATTCGAAGAGATGCGTTCCGATTAAATGCATACCGATTTCTACTCTTTCTTGGCTCAAGGACAATCCTTCCGCGTGCACAGATTGCTACCAAGTACGCATGCGCACAGAGAATCGGAAGAAAAAAAAGCGCCAAGCAGGAGTCAATAAATACCGTGCACAGAAGATTGCGTCCAATACGCATGCGTGTGGAGATAGTGGACGCGTTGGAGATGCGCTTATACAGACCGACAGACAGTCAACCCTTTGACGGATTTGTCCCAAAATTTTATACGGACCTACATTCATGATGATAAAACTGTGTACCAAATTTTATTCATCTAGCTATTCACGTTTTTGAGTTATAGTGTTCACATGACCGCGGGCAGACACATAGACAGACTTCCCTTGGACGGATTTTGTCCAAAATTTGATAGAAACCTACAAATTATTTGTCAAGTTCACATACCAAATTTCATCCCTGTATCTCTAATAGTTTTCGAGTTATCGTGTTCACAGACACGCACACATACATACAGATACACAGACATACAGACACACAGACAGACATAGTTCCAAAATTGTGTTTTTCGGACTCAGGGAGGTCTAAAACGTGGAGATTCGTCAAAATCTCGAGTTCGAATTTTTTGACGATTACAATACTTTCTCTTTGTATACTTCGTGTACGAGAAAGTAAAAATCTCGATTGCTTTCCGATCCACTGGAAAAGACAAACATCACCGGCGTAACTTTATTTAACCCAAAAACTCCGAAACTGATTTAAAACATAAATCTCATTCAAACTCTTTTAAATTATGTAAGATAAAGTTTCACTAAGATCAAGATACCTGTGAAAAAAAATTTAATTAAAAAAAGAAATTATCTTGTTTGTTTTCTTTTTAATAATATTTTTTAGAAAAAATTATCGAAAAATCAGTAGAAAGTCACTTTAAAGATCTTTTATAG
>BGPR01008627.1:0-17323 GCA_013235015.1 Araneus ventricosus | reverse complement strand
ATTCTTTTCATTACAGTAAAATATCAGAAAAAGAATATTACTTTCAATTTCTTTTCATTACAGTAAAATATCAGATTATACTATTACTTTCGAATTCTTTTCATTAGAGTAAAACCCGTTCAATACGAATACCGTAAGAAATGGAGTTCTGTCTTAAGAAGAAACAATATTTGGTGCCGTTAAAAAATATAGGAAGTTCCATAGTTCATACCCTCGCTAAAACGGAAATTTTTAATCAATAACTCTAACAGTACAACGTTTTTTGTCCTGTTTTGAGGTTTCAAGTATTTTTATCTCTAATTATCTCGCTTATATATGTAGGATATTACCCGTAAAGAATAATTTAATCATTGTATAAAGAAGAATGTTTGAGCTAGGTTAATTTGTTTGGCGATAGATGGAGCCACAGTTCTGCTCTGTACGAACTTCGAGCAGCGCCCTCGTTTTCCTAACAAAACCAGACTGCACGCTGAAAGCAGCGCAGGCAGCCGAAATGTCAAAACCTCTCTCAATTCCTCTGCTGCGAGTCATGGCGCAATTAACCCGCCCGATCTCCAGGTTGTAAGTAACAATGTCCCGTCTAACTTTCCTTATGGCTCTCTAATCTATAAATCTCTAATACCGTAATATTCTTAACCCGTATCATCTATCCCTTTTTAATCTAGCTCCGTTAGTTAAATATGACTTCATGCAAATTCTCAACATTCTCGTTAACTTTTTGTGTATATATCTTCCCTCCCCTCTAAATTCTGATAAGACCGGGGGACCATATAAAAAGTTAAAATTCGTAACTTTTTTAGGAATATATTTATTCGCACTCAAAAAACATACGTAGGATATTACCCATAAAGAATAATTTAATCTCAGCATAAAATGTGTTAGTAAGAGCTAGATTAATGATTATTTTGGCGATAGATGGAGCTAGAGGTCTGCTCAGGACGCGTCAGAGCAGCGCCCTCTCTTTTCCCAACAAACGCCGCAGTCAATCTCTCTGTCTAGTAATGTAAATCAGATCAGTCTTGGCGCAGTTAAGCCGAACGATCTTCACACCGTGGTAACTATGTCCCATCTTACTTTCTTTACGGCTCTCTAAATCTTTAACTCTCTAATACCATAATTATCTTAACCAATAACATCTATCCCAAACTTAATCTAGCTCATTGAATAACCATGACTTCATGTAAAGCAATAAATCTCCTGTTGACTTCCTGTGTACATCTCTCTCCCCCCCTGTAAATTCTCCCTATAGAATTTAAATAAATGTTTTTGTATTTAACTTGAAGTCTACTCATTTATTTTACGTAATATTTTGTTCTAAATTTAATGTAATGAAAACCCTTAAATCCTCCAGACATAAATCCCATCTACTTACCCCTTAAAGGTAACCCTTCCGTGGGCATTTTGCTTAATTGAACGGAATCCAACAGAAAAGTTCGGATTCATGCGAATGTTAAACGGTTTTTTTAAGAATATAATTAAGAAATGGTTTTTCCTTTGCCTTAAACAATACAGAACACTTAAAACCTGATAATTTTTCATTTGATTTGAACAGTCAGAACTGTAATTGTGAATAGTAATATAAAACACGTATTATATTCCTTTTATAGATTTACACAGTTTTGCATTATCTGTAAATGATGTGACGGCTTTCAAAAACAGTTTAGGACTGAAATACATTTGAAAATATTTTCCTCCGAAACACTTTTTCTGATTGTTGAAGAAAAAATTGTATGATTAAACAATGAATTATTAAATGAAACCTAATGAATGAATTTAAACAATTAAATGATTTGTTCTAACTTTGAAGCTTTGTAATAACTTTCATGAAAGTGAGAAAAAAACTTTTTTCAATAAAATATTAAATGTTTGAGCTAAATTTAATAAAAATCTACTAGTGAACTAATTAAAAGTTCAATCAAAATTATATATATTTATAAACTCAAAAGAATTATTACTTACATTACCGTGAATAAAATTTATCGGGTTTCATTTAAAATAAATGAAGCATTATTTTAAATGAAGCATTAAAAAAAAAATACATGAATGCTAAGAAATGTTCAAGATTCCATAAAATATTTCAAAGACTTATCATCTTACTAATAATTCAGTGTATTTAATTTCATATTATAGCCTGAAAATAAATCTGTTTTCATTGGGATAAGAATTTCAAAAGTATCGATTTTTCAAAATAGCTAATATAATTCAGCAAAGAATATGCATTATATTTTTGTCCGCAATGCAACTCCTGATACAAAAATATATGAAATGTCACAAAAAGCCTTTATCGAAAGCTGTTTATCAAAACCGTGGGTATTTAAGTGGCATAATATGTTTGAAGCAATAGATAATTAATAATAAATGAATTCCGCTCAATCATCAGCATGTCGATCATGTCAAATTATTGGTGTATAGTTAAATTTGTTTAATATTTAGAGACATTAATGAACAACCTCCTGTATAGAAAAGGATCTGAATTGTGGCTAGATAACTTATGGGGTTTGCAGTACTATAATAGGCTTTTTAACATTGCCATTATTATTCGTGAATTTCTGACAAAATCACGAATCCAAAATCAACAAATAAGCAAGCACCTGGTATAACACAGCATGGCGTTTTCTTATTTCTAAGGTTGAAAATGCCTCTTCGATGCTACCTTTTGGAGTCTATTTAGCAATAAAAGAAATTCGCTGAACCCTAGAAGGATTTCACGAAACGGAATTTTTTTATTGAGCAATAGAAGAAAATTCGCTGAACCCTGGACGGATTTCAAGAAGACGAATTTCTTTTATTGAGCAATAAAAGAAAATTCGCTGAACCCTGGACGGATTTCACAAAAACAAACTTCTTTTATTGAGCAATAAAAGAAAATTTGCTGAACCCTGGAAGGATTTCATGAAAACAAACTTCTTTTATTGAGCAATAAAAGAAAATTCGTTGAACCCTGGAAGGATTTCACAAAAACAAACTTCTTTTATTGAGCAATAAAAGAAAATTTGCTGAACCCTGGAAGGATTTCATGAAAACAAACTTCTTTTATTGAGCAAAAAAAGAAAATTCGTTGAACACTGGAAGGATTTCACAAAAACAAACTTCTTTTATTGAGCAATAAAAGAAAATTTGCTGAACCCTGGAAGGATTTCATGAAAACAAACTTCTTTTATTGAGCAATAAAAGAAAATTCGTTAAACCCTGGAAGGATTTCATGAAAACGAATTTTCTTTTGTTGAGCAATAAACGCAATTTCACTGAACCCTGGAAGGATTTCAAGAAAACGAATTTTCTTTTATTGAGCAATAAAAGAAAATTCGCTGAACCCTGGAAGGATTTCAAGAAAACGAATTTTAAGGCATGTTTTGAGTATTGTGAAAAAGAAGGTTGGAGAATATTCAGTACTATCAGAATAGATTACTTTGAAGGAGACGAAATATATATTGTCAAAAAATGTAGTTTTTTTGTTGTATGACAGGGCTCCCGATACTCTTTTATCACGTAATATAATTAATGATTCCGATTTTTCTTATTCACCAGCGAAGTTAGTTACTTTGTCTAAGTGAAGATCAAGTAATTTCTAAAATTTGTAAACAGAAAAACTTATATTAACAGTGAAATTTAAGTATTCAAAACAAATAAAGTGAAAATTGCCTGAAAATCATCTGTTTGGGAATCATTCTCACTTTTGAGGCAATATCTGTTTGTCTTGGAATCCGAAGAATTTTACTGATGGCAAACTTTGTGGAAATCTTCCAGTACGATTTCTGTTATAATAGTGACTAACTCACTACTTTCTATCGGAACTGTAGCAATTGAATCAAAGAACGTGTCAGCATCAGTAAATGCAAGTCTGAGAAATTGTTTGCTAAAGCTTCGTAACGGTAACAAAATCAACCCTCAGTCAGCACGATATTCTAAAAGTACAGTTTCTACACAGCACGACATAATAGATTTGATCAGTGACTGATGGATTTGGTCTGTGATTGATTTTACTGATAGCAAACTTTGTGGAATTCTTCCACTGAGATTTTTGATTAAAAATCATGAAATTTGAAGCTCCAGAACTCGCTCAATTTTAGTCGTGGGACTTTTTTGTTTAAAATGTTAGAATGCCGAAAATATTTTACTAAATATGTCCGATAGGATCGGGAGACCGTATAAAAAGTTAGAATTCGTATTTTTTTTCAGAGATATATTTAGTGATTAAAAAAACATATATTATAATTCTTCCCTTCATTTAAACCATTTTTCCAATTGGAACTATATTTCGATCTCTAACGGTTTAGAAATTAAGTATTGGACCACGATAAGTGTTGACACCCTGTGTATATAAGAGCAATATTTTTTTGACTATGTATATTCGTTTATTTGTTGTTCATGCACGCCCAGCCCGTTGGACTTACCGGAACCAAATTGGGCATAGTGATGGATTGACAAAATAGGGAGCTAACGCCGTAAAAATTTTAAAAAAATTCAAAATATATTTTTATTTATTTAAGTGGTACACTCGGGAGTTTTCTGCCTATTGTTTAGCGACGGATTCGGAAGCCTTCCGCGCTTTTGCGCATGGGCCGGGAGGAGTTATTTTCATCAAAATAGGGGGAAGTGAAGAATAACTCCGGAAATGCACACATATGACTCATTGCCTGACCCCCCCTTTTCCGGTGTAAAATCGTCCAAAAGTGGTAGTTTCGGAATCCGTTGCTGGGTATTATTTTCGCAAATTTTCCTTTATATCCATGAAGAAAAGTTATAATTCCAATGTTTTAATTTACTGGTTTTTGCATTTTCCTCTTTTTTTGAATTTGCCGTTTATTTTATTTATTTCTCTTTTACGTTCTTTTTTTTGATCTATGAAGAAAAGTTATACTTCCGTTTTTTAATTTATTATTTCTTTAATTTCTCTTTTTTTTAGATTTTCACCCTTTCTTTCATTTATTTCTCTTTAAATCTTATTGTTTTTGAGCTGTATTAAAGAAAGTTTGTTCTTAATTTTCCGTAAATAATTGCCATAAAAATTAATCACAGATAGTTAGTCAACCTGTTATATACTCTTTAAAAAATCTCTCTCGAAAGGGTTAACTTTGAAAATTTAATTAGTCGAAATTCAATAAAATACTTTTTGTACCACTCAACCGATGTACAGATCTATTTGTAAAACTTTTCTACTGAATGGAAAATATCTCAATCGAGTTTTCAGTCTTTTTATTTATTCCACAAGTTCTCTTATGAATTTTAGATCGAAAAGCAGAAAAATTAAAAGTACATTGCATATCAGATTATTATCAGTCGTCTTATTATGATAAAGGAAATTGCTATTTGGAAAAATGGAAAAACGTGTGTTTTATACTGCAGCAAAGAAGTGGAAATTCTTTTTGCAAATTACATATTTCAATTTCTGGAACATTCTTCATCTTTGTGTGTTAAAAAACCTCGAGTTCAATAAAATATGAGGTTGATGGGAACGAGTATTTTCCACCAACATTATTACAATTTAGTTGAGAATCCGTCTGTAAACATCCTGGAAAGAACTTTTGAAAAAACCATCATCTGTTTATTTCTGTGTCGCAGTTTTGTATGTACTGGTTTTCTCATTTTTTTCTCCTTCTTTTTCAAACCTTCTAAATTGAACTTCCTTTTCGAATTTTCTAAAACTTCGGATATATCCGAAATTGCGAAATAACTGGTTTCAATAAAACTCTGAGGTATAAGAGACGTTTTATTGACGATTTAGAATGCTTTTTGTGTCTTATTTCTAGATTTTTTCTTCCTGTAATATCCGATTTTCTGTCATCTACAACAGTATTTGCATTATAATTGTCTAAAAGTCACAGAATTTGCTATTTCAATTTCTAAAAAGTCTTAAAATGTCCTTTTAGATTTGTAGATTACTTCGATAATGAGTAATATGCAGCATGCTCAACTTAACCCTTATAGTCGGAATTAAGAAATATATAATTGATTTTTTTCTTTAGAGTACTGTCTACTAGTACAAGGAGTATATTATAAGTAAAACTTCATGTTTCTATGCGAAAAATTTTAAAAAAATCATATGTCTGATATACCGGACATTTTGTCACAATGGTTATCAGAGTTAAAATGTTACAAGAGGTCGAAAAGTTGTTCCATAGGAAATATTTTACATTTGAAACATGTGTCTCTTTTCTTATACGCTGACAAAATAAAATACGCTTTTAAACAGATTGAATATGAGAATTCAGATTTCAACTCAAAAGAATAATACAACTGTAAAGATGCACTGTGTACGATTTACCAGACATACATATTTGTTCAGATATGTATACTTATAAAAGTCAATGTTTGCGTGTGTGCGATGTCCAGACGAATCTATCGCACTTACAGCCATGAAATTTGGCACACAGGTAGTCATAATGGTGACTCAATGCACCTCGAAGCCGGAATTTTAAAATTTAATCTAGAAAATTTTTATTTAATGTTTTGTGTTGTTTGGGGTCATTTTTGACATGTTTGCTGCTCTATTATCTATTCTAATGATCGTTGAGAAACAATCAATGCACCATCGGATAAAACAAACAATTTTCGTTCTAATGAAATTTGTTTCGAATTTCCAACATAATTTACTGAATTTCGGGAAATTTTTAAATAATAGTCACTTTTCCTTTATATTTTTAACTTTCAATTCTTATTTTCTTGCATACGACGTTCAAACAACGCTATCATTTTCATTTTTTTAGATATAAACCGGATTATTTATCCCTGTTTGAAAACAAGAATGGTTAAAATATATTTTTTCTCCGATTTTCTAAAGAATTTTTTATTGGTCAGTTCAAAATATTTTCTCTCGCATATCCGAATCGAAGAAGCTTTCGACCGACCCAAGGTTTCTCTGAGTTCCCAGAATGCATTTCTACTATCCGATTGCCTGGCGGTACTAAGCGAAAGTCATTTTATTGCGTCAGCTAATCTTAATTGCTTCATTTTACTGATCTAAGCATCATTTGATTTATTTGTTTTCTATCTTTTGATAGTCGCGCATATATGCTGATATCTTTAGTTAAAAGAGCACGTTAGTCATCTCGCTCAAGTTCCTGCGTGTACTTTCACTAAAAATGGAGGGCGAAATCAATAATATATATATGTTACCGTTAAAGTATGAAATCCGTTATTTCATAGAATACCTAGTTATTCCATGAAATAACTGATCGTGTCCGTTAAAGTGTAAAACTCTCTTGTATTTCATGGTTTAACTAGTTATTACATAGAATAATGATCTGCAGCCCGTTAAAGTGTAAAATAATCTATATCATACATCTCGCACGAATTAAAATCGAAGAAGTACCGGATGTAGAAATATCGCTCCGGTCGGTTGCTACAGCTCCAAGTTTAGGTGCTGGTCAGGGATTTAAAAAATGTTCGTGTAAAACCCAGTGTGTCAACAAAAAATGTTTTTGTTTTAGAAATAACGTTCTTTGTAATTCCAAGTGTCATTTTAGTAATCCTTGTTCTAACAAATGATTTTATTGTACGTTTCCATAAATACCATTTATACGCTGCATAAATTAGATAAATTGCTTCTTTTTCATTTTAATCGTCCATCATTAGTTTAATTTCATTTTAGATAAATTGTTTATTTTACACTTTAACTGTCTCTCATTAGTTGATTTATAGAATACCTAGTTATTTCACAGAATAACTAGTTAAAGTGTCAAATTAATAACATATTACACACTTTAACGGACACGGTCAGTTATTTCATGGAATAACTAGGTATTCTATGAAATAACTGCATTATATACTTTAACGGTAACATATATATTTTGATTTCGTTTTCAAAACTTTGGGCTCTCTTATTTTGCTTAAGCCATTATACCACGGGCAACGCCGTGCGCGTACTGCTAGTTTCTAATAAAAAGGGGGAACATCACACAAATTTTTTTGCAAAATGTTTACCAAAGAATAATAAAATATTGTACAAGCATTTTATACTGGATGATGGATTGAGCACTTAATCCGAAACGGAAGAAAAAGTTTCAGCATTTAAGGCAGATTATTTAGTAACTGAGCTTACTATACTACTGGATAAATACGCGTTGCGGCACTGCGCTATCCATACTCCAACTTTCAATTTCCAAAATGATGGCATCCATAGGGCATAGGGCAACATATACGATTTGCATGTCCTCTTTGGTCCCTTTTGTAGCAAAAAATAGCAAGGCAGTATATAATATAACAGTGAAACCTCAATTCTTCTATAGATTTTGATGAAAGATGAAGAGCTTCAGCAGCAATTAAGTCAAGGATATTTCACTCTGTTGCGGACGTTGCATAACCTCATGGTTAGAAAAACCAAAATATGATAGAGTTCGATAAAACGTGTCTTATGTGACCAACTGCCGTTCTTCCGACAATGATTGATTACATATCTTTCAAAAATAATACTTTACTAATACATTATTATTAAAAATTTAAGATATGATGCATAGTAGCAAATTTTCCGACTTCCAAGAAACGTGTAATATAGGGCGTTAGTTCTTTTTTTGTTAGAATCATCATAAAAATTCTGGGATTAGATAGTTTTTTTTTACATTTAATTTTACTTAAATCAGCAGGAGAAAATTTTTCTGCAGGAAATTTCTATGCATAAGAAAATTGCCAACATCCTGAAAATGTCATTATCATAGTAGTGATGGAGGTTAGAATTGCGAGTTAAAAGGATCGAGATTGCAAATTTTGAAGTCTGAAGAAGGAATCCCAATGAAAACAAAGAATGTTATCGATTTTCCTCCCAAGAGAGTTGTAATAGAGTTTGCAGAAGAGTATAAAAACGATCAATCCCACACCAAACCTCCAGAAAATGGACCACTGATAAAATTGATTGCCTCGTTGAAATCTGGAAGGAAAAAACCTCGTTGAAGTTGGCTGTTTTTTGTCGATCTTCGCTTTGAAAGACAAACACTTCGATGACGTTATCAGATCTTCCGGGAAACAAATATGTGTAAATATGCGAAAAAAAATTATTACGATCCTACCATTAAAAATTTATATTCTGATAGCGTAATAAAAATGTTACTAATTCTATCACTGCTGTAAAAGGGCAATGACTTGCATCTAAAGTATATACAATAAAACCTGCACTAAACGGAATTTAAAGGGACTAGAAAAATTTTCCGTTTTAGACAGGATTCCGTTTCATAGAGGGCTCATTATTATAGGAGGATTTCCGATGGGTCCAAATACCTTTCCCGCTTAAGACAGGAATCTGCTTCTTACAGTGTCCGTTTTAAACAGGTTTTACTGTACGTAGTTATCCAGGAGGCATATTTACAAACCCTACCCTGATAGAACTGAGGCAGGAAATCAGTCAATATCATTGGCTACAAGGAGCAGTGACGTTGTTTTCAGCTCTCGCACGTAGCGTACATCACAAAACAAGAGTCGTCCTACTTTTCTTCTCCGTTTTCCCACAGTTGAGCACAGAAAACATTCTTCCGTGGGTTGTAATATTTTTAAAAATGAAATTATTTTTTAACATATCATAAAAAATTAAACATCCCACACTGTAAGAAATTATACTAATGAAAAGTACACGCACGAGAGCAAAGAACGACGTCATCGGCTCTCGGCGAAGCGAGCCAATCATATTGTCCGATTTCCTGTCTCAGTTCTATCAGGGTAAGGTTTGTAAATATGCATCCAGGAGCATTTTAAATTGACAGCAGGTTTTATTATTGTCGAATAGCCATGAAATCCCTTTAAAAACCGAGAAAAGCTGCATTGCATTCTTTGTCTCATTATTTTTGAATAGAATAATAAGTAATATTTATACACGAAAGTGTATTCGAAATAAATACGCCATCTTTAACTGATATTCCGTAGTATTAAAATAACGATTTTACTGCTTGCTTAATCTCTCCATGGCCTTTTTCTTCAAAACTTTATCAGTCTTTATTTCAAATATGCTTAGATATTTGAATGAAATCAAATACAAGTAAGAATGAATATGGACTTCATTAAATTCCCATTATGTAATGTTAAGTCTTGAAATTTTCTCCAAAGAGTAATTCTCTTAAAGTGTTCGGAAGTTTAATTTTAAAGAAACAGAATTTAGAAAGAATAGTAGATAGGAATTTGAGAAACAGTTCTATACATTATTTTACAGAATTATCTGCTGAAATGAAAGTATATGTTAATATGGTTTGTAATTTAATAGATAATTTCGTTCTAATAATAACAATAAGTATAATTAAATATGCCATGAGATATAAACCTCAATTCATAATATCAAAATATATCATGATCTTAGTTCTTTTGAATTATTTTCTTATGCCGTAATTATTTTTACCTAACCTAACAGATGCAAAATTATTCGATTTGGGTATGAAATTGTGAAAGTAAAAATATTAAAAATCAGTTTGAATATATTTTCCTAATTCATTTCCTATGGGCTGTTGTAAAATTTCTGAAACCCTTAATATTTACTAATTTACAAACTTTTAAGTCTGAAAAATAAATTAGCAGTTCTATTCTCAGGTTTATAGACACTGTGTATAACGAATTTTTAGGAAAGTTGTCAGGTAATGCGGATAAAATTGCATCAGACGACTTCCGATTCTTCTCGATAATCTTAGAACATCGAGAATATGCAATTTTAACACAACGGTTTAAAACATTTCCTTAATTACTTTTAATTAATTTAATTAATTTTTTTATTTAATTTTTAAATTCAAATATTTTTATTTGAAATTCAGTATATTGCATGGAAAAAAAGAGAAATATTTTGAGGATTTCGATACTCCATAACAGTCTTTTTTTCTGCTTACAAAAGTTTAATATTTGACAATAGATATCCTTAAATTCATGCATCGAATTAACTGTATCCAAAGTTTTTCAAAAATCAAAACAAAACCGACAGTCTCAAAGTATTCAGTTTTTTAAAAATTCCAATGAGATGAATAAAAAAAAAGTAAGCAATTACCAAAAACTAACCATTTCTTCTATATTATGCGAAATTTCGAAAGATTTAACTTTACTATAAGTTTTAATTCAAACGTGTCTATTGCTTTTAAGAGAATCTGTGTTCTTTGACAAACACGATGAAAACTCAATATTCATCTCATGAGAACTGAAATTTTCAATCTCATGTTTTTCTCAAAGTTAAATATATTTTATCTGCTTCCAATAAAATCCTCCAATGCTCTATCAAGGGAGCGGTTTGAAAGAAAAAACGATAAATGATACAATTAGATGATTGTGTACTGAACTAAAAAAAATGTTGTTCTTTCTTTCACCATGAAGAATAAAAAATCCTCCTGCTAACAGAGACCGATACCAAAGAAAACTATTAGTCGGAACAAAAAACTCCACAGATCTTCGTTTGAGTTTCTATAGTAAATGTTTGTGTATCTCCCATTTTCTCTCCTTCGGTATAAGTAAAAATCGAAACGTTTTGATTTTAATTTGTTTGCCCTTATTTCAATCTCAATTCTTTCAACTACAATATTTTTTTCGGATTACAACGCAGAAGAACAAAGCACTTGTTTTCATAAGATGTAGGATTTGACACAAGTTCATTCTATTTTTTACCATTAATACCATGAAATAGATCTTCTACAAGAAAAGTGTTCGTCAAATATTTATGCTGTCTATTCTTTCGACTTCGTTAAAATTTCAGATATCATCATCATACCATTTCACTAAAATTTCCATTCTCTTTTCTTTAAAATTCTGCCAAATGAACTCGATATTCTGTAAGGATTTTATTTTTTACCATTTAGAAAAGAAATACAAATGGTGGTCCGATGGTGCAATAAGAATGAGGCACATGTCCTGTGAAAACTCTATTATGAATAAAACATGCGTGTGTATCCGTATTCAAATTGCCGGAACAAAAGCAAAGATGTTTAATGACCGATGCAGACCAATTCCGTGTTCATATTGTGATGTTTATTGACCGATGCAGGCCAATTCTGAGTTCATATTGTGATGTTTATTGACCGATGCAGGCCAATTCTGAGTTCATATTGTGATGCATTTCAGCAGAGCATGAAGAATCAGGGAGCCTTCTTTATCAAAAATAATATGTTTATTGGACGTCTACCACAGCACAAACATATAAAACAAACACATACACTTACATCACAAACGTTACATCACTGACTGACATCGAATTCCATATTCAACAATAATTATTAATCTTCGTTGCTAGGCAACGTTAACAAAAAGACAAATATATCGTTGGCACACTATTTTTATAACCTTTAGAAAAGAATTAATGCCAAACGATTTTTTAAATTAATTTCTTTTACAGCTAAACGATATTTTTAAATTAATTTCTTTGATGATCAAACGATTTTTTAATCTAATTCATTTCTTTCTTTAAATATTTTAATAATTCTACAAATATGTGTTTTTTTATTCTTTACGAATATTACAATATTGACAACTTGCTCACTAACTGTTACTTAGGTCCAACCGACCATTAATGCAAAACAGAGATTTAGGAGCGACTTCATTACAATATAACTGCATCAGTGTCGGTTTTAACAGGTATTCAGGAACTCACCCAGAGCTAAATTTCAAGTTTCTAAACCAGGCATACCATTTTTGTGCAATAGGAGCAATACCTACAATTACCATGTAGACGTTACATACATATTTATTTGTTCAAGTTTTGTTTTTGTATCTTCAGGAAATAATTCTACGCGAGGTGTCAAAAAAGTATATTTTGTTTTTCCATGTATCTCTGTACAATTTCACGATGCCGATAATTGAATTAAAAATATTCAACATTAAAATAAACCATAACATTTTACTACAAATATATGAATATCATGTTCATATCCACCTAACCCTTCTGCTACTACCCGCCAATGCTCTTTCAGGGAAACACAAATGTACTTATAGCATTTAAACTTGTTTATTTATTGAATCAGCAACATTTACATTACTGTTACCAAAACTTACATGGGGCGACTAATATCCATTGCTTTTCTTCCATTTTAAGCATGGAATGTTTTTTAAAATCCTTCTTAGTGTTAACCCATATTTTACCACATTAAGAAAAAATTAATATTTATCAAGCAAATAAAAATTTAAATTAATTAATTTTATTTAAATAAAAATTAATATTTATCAAGCAAAAGCATAGAGTTAAAAAACATAAGAAAACTTTATCGGTTGTCTTTTTGCAAGCTGTCCTATATATAGGACAATGGTACAATCCACTACTACATGATTTGCAGTCAAGCATCTTGGTTTACGTGAAATGGTAGTAAACATTCAAAGCAAAGTCATAAATTACATTTTTGGCAAATAGTTAAGGGTTTTCTTGTACAGTTTTCAAGCTGCCACTGGCGTTGTTTTCTATTTACTAGAAAGGGTTCACTTTGGAATTTGAAGTAATCTGGATTCTTTTTTCGAATGCCCAAACTCATTCTTGCAACATTGCGAGGTACACACGATCCCAGGTAAGCTATTGTAAAATGTCGAAGAAATTCGAGGAGTTCTACAACTTGTTCTGGAGGAAAAGTTTTCTATGTTTCTAAACCAGTGCAATCAGTGATGTCTCAATTGCATTTTTTAATAATGGTCAATACCACTTTTTTCTTGCGTGG
Source organism: Araneus ventricosus (assembly GCA_013235015.1). Taxonomy (NCBI): domain Eukaryota; kingdom Metazoa; phylum Arthropoda; class Arachnida; order Araneae; family Araneidae; genus Araneus; species Araneus ventricosus. The sequence continues at coordinate 3,737 of BGPR01008627.1, read as the reverse complement.
ATGAAAAATATGTTTTTATGAGATTGTCCAACAAATCTACACCATTTTTGTACAAATTATACGAAACAACACACAATCGTATGTCTACTTTCTGCTTTCCACCCTTCATTCCTCTTTCTACTTTTTTAAAGCCACTTTTGTCGTCAAAATTGGTGATCAATGAGACAACTCTATCGTCAATCCATCATTTAAAATTTTTTAATTATTGAATCAGCAACATTAACATTATTATTACTGAAAATTACATGTGGCAATTAATATCCATTGTCTTTCTTCCATTTTTAGCAAAGAATGTTTTTAAAACCCTTTCCTACAGTTAAATTCTAAAATTTGCAATTGCATTTAGTAAAAGATACCAGTACGAAAAGAGCTAATAAAGCAGGTAAAACATCAACGTGACAGCTCCGATTTTATGACATGACCTTTGTGAAATGCCTTCATCTTCTTCAATGCTAGTGACCAACAAATACGCACTTATAGTCTATAGCATTTAAATTTGTTTATTTATTGATTCAGCAACATTTACATTATTATTACTAAAAATTACATGGGGAAACTAATATCCATTGTCTTTCAACCATTTTAAACATGGAAAGGGTTTTAAAAACATTCTAACAGTTAAATTCAAAAATTTGCAATTGTATTTAGTAAAAGATACCAGTTCTTAAAGTAAGTGCTAATGAAGCAACTAAAACATCAACGTGACAGCTCCGATTTTATGACACGACCTTTGTGAAATGCCTTCATCTTCTTCAACGCTAGTGACCAACAAATACGTACTTATAATCTGTAGCATTTAGACTCGTTTATTTCTTGAATCTGCAACATTTACATTATTATTACTAAAAATTACATGGGCAACTAATATCCATTGTCTTTCTTCCATTTTAAACATAGAATGTTTCTAAAACCCTTTCCAACAGTTAAATTCTAAAATTTGCAATTGCATTTAGTAAAAGATACCAGTGCTTAAAAGTGCTAATGAAGCAGGTAAAACATCAACATGACAGCTCCGATTTTATGACATGACTTTTGTGAAATTCCTTCATCTTCTTCAACGCTAGTGACCAACAAATCGGTAACCTTATAGTCATACACGTTCTAAACTTGTTTATTTATTGAATCAACAACATTTACATTATTATTTCAAAATTAAATTGGGACCATATCTATCCGCCTTTCTTCCATTTTAATCATGGATGTTTTAAAATCCTTTCCATAGTGTTAAATTCTAAAATTTGCAGTGTATTTTATTAAAGATACCAGTGCGAAAGTAATGCTAATGAACGGCTGAAACACATCAACGTGACGGCTCCAGTTTTTATCACGTTATTTAGTGAGGGAAATATTCATCTTCTTCAATCTTGACCAACAAAGTACATCACTTATAGTCGTAACATTTAAAACTTGTTTATTTATTGGATCAAACGTTTACATTATTATTATAACAATTACATGAAATTAATATCCATTGTCTTTCTTCCATTTTAAACATGGAAGGGTTTAAACCGCATTCTACTCTTGAATTCAAATTTGCATGTATTGTAGTAAAATAACCAGGTACTGAAAGTAGTACTAATGAAGCAGCAAACATCCGACGTGACAGCTCCGATTTTATGACATGACTTTTGCGAAATATTCATCTTGTTCAAGTATGTGACCAACAAATACGTACTTATAGTTACAGCATTTAAACTTGTTTATTTATTGAATCAAAAGCTTAAGCATTTACATATTATTACTAAACATTACATGGGACAACTAATATCCATTGTCTTTCTTCCATTTTAAAACATAGAATGTTTTTAAAACCCTTTCAACAGTTAAATTCTAAAATTTGCAGTGCATTTAGTAAAATACCAGTCTGAAAAGTGCTAATGGAAAGCAGCTAAAACATCACTTGTGACAGCTCCCGATTTTATGACATGACACTAGAAAGATTCTTCTTCTTCATCTGCTAGTGACCAACAAATACCGTACTTATAGTCTATGGCATTTAAACTCGTTATTTATTGAATCAACATTTACATTATTATTACTTAACAATGTACATGGAATAATACCATTGTCTTTCTTTCATTTTTAGGATGGGAATGTTTTTTAAAACCATTTCCGGATTAAAGTTCAAAAATTTGCTGTGTATTTAGTAAAAAACACAGTATGAAATGCTAATGAAGCACTAAAACATCAACTTGTCGAGGCTCAATTTTTAAAACATGACCTTCGTGAAAGACCTTCTTCTTCTTCCAACGCATGATGCAAAAATACGCACTTATAGTCTATAGCATTAAATTTGTTTTATTTATTATTCACAACATTTACATTATTGATTACTAAACATTACATGCGAACTAATATCATTCTTTCTTCCATTTTTTTTTAGAATGGGACGTTTTAAAATATTTTCTAGAATTCAAATTCAAAATTTGCAATTGTGATTTAGTAAAAGATACCAGTACTGAAAGTAAAAAGTGCTAATGAAGCAGCTAAAACATCAACGACAGCTCGATTTTATGGCATGACACTTGTGAAATGCCTTCATCTTCTTCAGACGATAGTACCAACAAATACATTACATATAATCTAGCATTAAACTTGTTTATTTATTGGATCGAAACGTTACATTATTATTACTAAAACATTTGGGGCACTGATATCCATGTCTCTTTCTTCCATTTTTAATCACGGTGTTTTTTAAAACCCCTTTCCCTAATGTAAATTCGTAATTGCAAATTCCATTAAAAGCGTCGCAGTTTATTGAAATGTCCTCAATGAAACAGCTAAACATCAACGATGACAGCTCCGATTTTTATGACACGACCTTTGTGAATCCTTCATCTTTTTCAACGCTAGTGACCAACAAATACGTACTTATAGTCTATAGCGTTTAAACTTGTAAATGTTGTTGATTCAATAAATAAACATTATTATTACTAACAATTACATGGGGAAATTAATATCCATTGCCTTTCTTCTATTTTTAACATGGGACGTTTTTTAAAAACCATTTCCTACAGTTAAATTCTAAAATTTGCAATTGTATTTAGTAAAAGATACCAGTACTGAAAGTAAGTGCTAATGAAGCATCTGAAACATCAACGTGACAGCTCCGATTTTATGACACGACCTTTGTGAAATGCCTTCATCTTTTTCAACGCTAGTGACCAACAAATACGTACTTATAGTCTATAGCGTTTAAACTTGTTTATTTGTTGAATTAGCAACATTTCCATTATTATTACTAAAAATTACATGGAGAAACTAATAACCATTGTCTTTCGTTTCATTTTTAGCATGGAATGTTTTTAAAACCCTTTCCTACAGTTAAATTCTAAAATTTGCAGTTGTATTTAGTAAAAGATACCGGTACTGAAAGTAAGTACTAATGAAGCAGCTACAAACATCAACGTGACAGCTTCTATTTTATGACATGACCTTTGTGAAATGCCTTCATCCTCTTCAACGATAGTGACCAACAAATACAGAAGAGTCATTATCATTGTAATGTTTCCTGTATGGCCAATACTTCTTGCATGGCCAACAGTGCAAGCTCATTTCAATTCATTAGGCACTCTGTTACCGTAGATTTGGCCCATCTTCCCTGTTGCTAAGGTATTATAAGCGGGGTTCTGTTCGACCACTTTTGCTCATCCATCAGAGGGGACGTGAAATAGGGCGCTAATGATCCCACCGTATAATTTCCGGTTTCTCATTGGTGGAGCTCCAAAAAAAAAAAA
>BGPR01008626.1:45907-61599 GCA_013235015.1 Araneus ventricosus | reverse complement strand
CCCCCTTCCCCTCTTGTCACAAACTGTCACAATTTCACGAACCCCCTCCCCCTGCAAACGTGACATCATTTGTGGACGGAACCTAACCCTTAATTGCCAACCAGTCAGTCATCTTTAATTAGCTTTGGAAGTTACGATTGTTTACCAAGTGCTCATTTTTAATTAGCGTTCAGAGTTATTATTATTAATTATCTGATGCTCATTTTTAATCATATTTCGTGCATGTATAATGGGTAAAAAGTATCCGTTCGATGCATAACGATAAATCAAACGCAACAAAATTCTGCGTAGAAATTTTAATACATAAAAAAGAGTTGTGCAGTAACACTGATGCATCTACAGGGAGATGCAAAAATGTATAGACACTTTGAAAAAGGTTACATAAACAATTAGTAATAAATATCAAAATTCCATATGGAATTTTGATATTTATTACTAAGTTATATAACTTATTATAATATGCAGAAAGTTAAAAAAAAAAAAAAGGTAGCAGGTACAGATACAAGTCATTTTTGCAAATAGCATATAGCTCAAGGAGTAGAGGCCCGCTACAGGTAATTTTTTATCATTGAACTTAGTAGAAGAAAAGAATACACAAGATATATAAAATGTATAACACAGATTGAATGAAATAAAAACGTGCAATAGCAGAACAACCCCAAAAAATTAAAGTTGAATAACAACATAACCCAGTTGAATAACAACTTTAAAAGTAGTATTGTTTAGTAACGGATTCGGAAACCCTCCGCACTTTTGCGCATGCGCCGGGCGGAGTTATTTTCATCAAAATAGGGGGGAAGTGAAGAATAGAAGGGTGATGATTACATTTTACTGGGCGTGATCTAACAAAGAACTCCGGAAATGCTCTCATATGACTCATTGCCTGACACCCCTTTCCGGTGTAAAATCGTCCAAAAGTGGTAGTCTCGGAATCCGTTGCTGAACAGTACGTAGCATGCCCGATACGATAATGGAAGTGGGACGCAGTATTAACAAGAAACCCTTAAGGTAATTAAAGTAAGTGTTCAAAGGACTTGCCGTCTGAAATGATACGCGCTTCTCGTGTTGTTGTTAATGCAATTGGGTTGTTGCGTTATTCTAAATTTTTATTGCATTAAATCTGTGTTATAATTTAATCTCCTTTTACTTTATTTTATTCACCGACAAAGAGCCGCCTGTGACGACCTCCCCCTTTGCGTTTCCGACCCCATGTTCTTTTACAAAAATGACTTGTTTCTGTTTGCCCGATCTGTCATTAAAGTGTGTAATCGACTTACCGAGACGCACTTTTGCACATGTGTAGACGCTTGTCAGCTATCGGAAGTTTTATGATTCTAATAAGCTAATACAATAACTTTTAACTTTTTAAAATCCCAATTTTTCATTAAAAATAATTTTAATAAATAATGGCTTAATCAATTGTCATATCTATAGCTACTCGACAGCTCATAATCTTCGTCTTATTGTGGAACATCATGTGAACTTATCAAGTGATAACTGCATGGTAATTTACAGGCGTGTGGGTTTAATTGGACATTTCTTCTTCGAAAATACCATAAATGGTGATGTTCACCGAAACTTAAAACAGGAATGTGTTGTGCCATTCATTCTCGAGTTGCCTGTGGATAACGAACGGTACTATTCAGCAACGGATTCCGAGACTACCACTTTTGGACGATTTTACACCGGAAAGGGGTGTCAGTCAGTGAGGTATATGAGCGCATTTCCGGAGTTCTTTGTTAGAACACGCTTCGTAAAATGTAAGCATTACCCTTCCATTCTGCACTTTCCCCCTATTTTCATGAAAATAATTCCCCCAAGCGCATGCGCAAAAGCGCGGAGGTTTTCCGGATCCGTTGCTATACAATACCTCCAGTCGCATGGAGCACCTACGCATTAATATCCTGACGTGAAGACTAGCCTGGTGGAATTCTGATGAGTAAATTGCTTGGACGAAGAGATAGAATAATACTCTCATACACACACTCGCCGGATCTCACTTCGATGGATGCCGTTTTGTGACGATACGTGAAAGCACAATGTTTATGGCACAGAACCAGCTCCATTCAACAGATGGGAAGAATCCATTTATAAAGAATGTGCCAAAATGGAAAATGACATATCTTACTGTCGTTTGCAGTTCTATCGGTCATTTTTATCAGTATCACCAGAATAATTATAACTAGTAGTCCCGTAGATTGAATGTCAAAAATTGTAATTACAAAAAATGAAAATTGAAGCAGGTCCTCCGCTGAGGTCAAACGCCCTCCCGTTGGTTTGGCGCAGAGTTTGGAAAGGTGGTTGACGGCTTAGGTGTCGTCCTTTTCATCTGATTGCGATTCAAAATTATTGTTCTTAAGACAATCCGATATTCTAAGATTGCTTCCTACTTCATTAGTGATATTGATTATAACCACAAATTAATACACGTTCTAAAAAAATTAACGCTTCATCTGACTTACGGAAGGCGAAGTTTCCTTCGTTTAATGTGACGCAATCTTGAAAACGGGCATGTAAAATCTTTAAATATACATGTGTCAATGAAATTTTCAATGTAGTATACGTACTCCCAGAGAGATAATACGGTACCGTAAAACCTGTTTAAAACGGACACTGCAAGAAACGGAATCTTGTCTTAAGCGGAAAAATTATTTGGTCCCCTCGAAAAAAATAGGAAGTTCCATAGTTCATCCCCTCCTTCAAACGGAACCTTTCTAACGCGGAAACGGACAGAATTTCTAAGAACAATTCACAATATTTCATAGTTAGAAAAACCTGTTTTAACGGATAAAATTCGAGCCATTTCTAAAAGTTCTTTTTCTTTCCTTCGATTAAAAAGCATTCCGTGGAGCAAACCGTTTTTGTTTTTCTTTAAAGAAAAACAAAAACGGTTAAACGGTAGTGATATGTATATCACACATTTTAAATGCGCTGACTCATCGTTTTAGTTTAGTTTTTTGTCATTTAGTTTTAAGTGCTGATCAGGATCGGATGATATTTTTTAGTCATGGCGATGCATAAAAAGAATGTTTTGGATATTGATACTAAAATGGAAATAATTAAAGAGAGAGATAATTTGAGCGCGAAACAAATTAAAGATATTGCAGAAAAATTAGGAAAAACTGATTTTCATGCATCAAATGAATGGCTTGAAAGTTTCAGAAAAAGACATGGGATATCCTTCTGGATCTGTGGTGAAGCTGGGACGTTTCAAATGAGACTGTAAATAGGTGGATTAAAAAAATTAAAAACTCGTTGAAGGCTATGAACCTCAAAATATTGCGAATGCCGATGAAAGTGGGATTTTTTTTCGTGGCTTACGAACAAAATCTTTATGTATTAAAGAAGCAAAGAGTACCGGTGGTAAACAATCAAAAGAACGCCTCACAATGCTCTTTTGTGCCTTTATGACTGACGAAATCGACAAATTTTTGGTAATTGGCAAGGCTGCAAAAGCCTAGGCGCTTTAAAAATTTGGACACATAAAAAAACTTCATTTAATATGGGAATCGAACAAAAACGCATGGATGACTGCTGCAATAATGGAAGAATGGTTAAAAACTTTTAATGCAAAAATGAAAAAAGAAATAGGCATAATTTGCTGTTTTTAGATAATACTACTTGCCACCCTCACATGGAACTTTCAAACATAAAATTGGCTTGGTTTTCCCCAAATACAACCAGCGTTACTCAACCTATGGATCAAGGAATTATTCGTTGTGTCAAAGTAAATTATCGAAAATTTCTAATGCAATCTTTACTAGCTAATATGAAAACAGCATCAAACGCAAGTGATGTAATAAAATCTGTAACAGTTCTTGTAACGCTCAGTAATTTTAAAATTTAACTAAATCTTAATTTTAAAATGCGACACTTGTTAAAACGTAATTATTGCAATATTATATTTTTATGGTATTTTATTAATATTAGATAATATTTTAATTACAATTGATTTAGTTTTACTAATGAATATATACATATGGAAACCTCGTATATTAATGAAACCCTGCATGAAACGGAATCCTGCCTAAAACGGAAAATTTTTCTGGTCCCTTTAGATTCCGTTTAGCATAGGTTTTACTGTATTGATTGATTGATTGAAATGTGAAGAGATGGGATTTTTAGCAACAAAGGCCGTTATCCCCTAATGCCAAATCGATGCACTCAATAAATGTCCAAAACGATGCACTCAATAAATACTGTATTTATTAAAAGTTGTGTACATTATTGATTTCAAATAGGAGTTTTTTTAACTCTTGAGAAATTAAAGTTTGTTTAATTAGTTATTTTATAGAAATTATTAAAATTATCATTTTAAATACCTTTTCTATATTCCTTACGTATTTAGATAGATTTATGCAATTTCTGTTTGAAAATAAATTTTGTATTCTAGGGTTAATACATTGCAATCTTTAATTATATTGGTATTTGAAAGAATACATAAATTGTTTGGTAATAAATATATACAATGTGTAAAAAATAAGTACTTAAGAACATCTGCTGCATTATTAATTTTCTGATAAATTCTGTAAGTCAGCAAATACGACTGGGGGCGCAAAAAATTACTGTACCCCGGGCGCCATATACGGGTCTATTCTGGTACCCCCGGATGGGTTTGTTAGACGTCACGTTAACAACGGGAAAAGTTACGTCTCCCAACCCAACCGGGGGTACCAGAATAGACCCCTTAACCTCGCCACGCCACTGACACAATCGCTTGGCGTAATAAGAAGCCACATGACCCAGATCACGTGATCTTAATGTGATCTCGTTGCCACCAATTGTCCCATTGTAAACACGATTCTTAAATAGAAGATATAAGTATATTTTAAAATGGCAACTCGTTAAATGTGTTGCTTGTGTTATGTTTTGTTTTGTTGTGTGAATGAGAATAAATCATTTTGGGACTGTTCGCAAAATATGAATTTAAAGTTGTTTTTTGAAAATAAAGGCATTTCTCCATGATCATATAAATTTTTCATAAGAATCTTTCTGCTGAAGGTAAGCTTCACGTCCAAAAACTGTTGAAGGAAATAGATCGTTATTTCTTGCTGCATAATTTGAAGAATGTATTTCCATTTGTTAAAATATTACACAACATCTATTAAAGCTTGAGCTGAGTAATAAATATACATTATCAAAACACAGATAAATGCTAGTTTGTTGTATTGTGAACTTATTATTATTAAAAAATTAATAAGTTTGCTGTTATCGATTTCTACTAGTGTCAGCTGCAATTTATTCTTATTTTGAACGTTTAAGATTGTCAGTCGTACATTTTATGAATATGATATAATATTCTATAAGCGACAATTAGAGTTGCATGATTGTTTGTTGAGTACTGCTTATTTGGTGGATATTACTGTCCTGAGTTGTAAAAATGGAAAATCTATCGGATATTTCTCTACTAGTTCTAAAATAACTACGCTAACACAGCATTAAAAAATGTGGACTTTATCTCTATTATTTTCAAAACTGAATTCTAAATTCAAATTTTTAACATAAATTCTGTTAAAAGCCATTGCCAAACTAATAAGAAACTGTTGCACACAATAATATAGCTGTAACCAGAAGCAGATGACAGCTAATTTTACTACTTCTTTATATGTATGTGGAAATTTTTGATAAAATGTTTCTATTTCTTTGTATGTATGTGGAAATATTTGATAATTTTGTATGATTAACACTTTTTCTCTTTGCAAAGTCTTTTTACTCAGTTTATAGTCTTAACTGTAGGAATTGCTATATTTGTTTTATAAACTGCAGTGTTTTCTTAATTCAGTGCAGCTTTGATATAAGACCCATTGACGATATATTTTGTTTTTGCAACTTTTTGCATTTGGTGCTATGTTTGGCTAGGCATGTTTTATATTATAGGCTAGTTGCCTATAACATAAAATATCGCCATTGGGGTCCTATATCAAAGCTGTTACCTTAATTCACATTATTTTGTATGTAGGTTTTGGCCCGGAAGCAAAAAGTGTGATGTACATCGCAGAACAAACATGGTCTTTGTAGAACATTTCAACCTTTAAAAAAAAAGGCCATTAATGAGCTTGAATCAGAGATCCGCAGATTAATGAAATTTATAGTATTTAATATTTCTATTCCCGTGTCGGAAGTAATTTGTGAATCTTGTGGATCCACAATCGACAAAATTGTTCAAAAAAGACCCACCACAATTGATGGAGATGACGCAACAGTTGGAAAAACTGAGAAAAGAATGTTTATTTATTTCAGTGGTGCACCACCTGGCATAAATCTGTCAGAAAGTTGTTAAAAGCGGCCATTGTCACAATGTACAGGCCAAATTTTTATAAACATTTTGTGAACAGTACTTCCCCATTAATGTCGCAGTATCTAACTTCAAAAGGCATTGACATAATTGCAAATTCTGAGTGTATGCCTTGGTTTTAAATAATTAACTTTAATATAATGTTTTGTCATTAATGAGTAATAAGGATTCTACTAGTTAATTAGTATTTTTATATCTATTTTGCATTTTACTGTGGTCCGCCAAATTTGGACAAACTGCCTGCAGAACATTTCCAACAACTGTCTGAAGTCATGTTGCAGAACAATGGATATAATTCTGCTCCTGGGGGTTTTGACTTGTCTCAGTTGTACAATTTGTTTCGACTTTGCCTGCGATTTTTGTAGTTTCAGTCATAACAGTTGAGAAATGACACTATTAAAAGAAAGTTCAATTTTGTATAATTATGCTACATTTTGTGGTGAAAATGTACTTTAGGCTGATGCTTGACATGATTTCCAAAATCCATAAATTTACATTCTTCTCTTCCAATATCGTGAGCTAGAAGACTGGTGTCGTTCTGTAGCAGAAATTTGCATGCAATGCTTGTGGCATCTACAATGAGAACCAAGAAATTTTTGTTAATTAAACATCCAATGGCTTCACTAGCCGCTGGAGCATAGTAGCTTCAGCTTTGTATATTTAAGTGAAGTAGGATAAACTGTGTATGCAATGCCTATGGCATATTTAACAGCCAGTAGTAGGATATTTTAGGTAGATTCCTTATATGAATACTACCTGTTGTAATGGTTTTCATTAAGAATGTAACGGATGTTAGGCCCATTTGCCGAAAATTCTGTCTGTCTGAATACTATACAGTTATTTGGCTAAATAAATTCAGGATGGTAATTTTTTTTAAAAATATGCTCTGAAATATTGCAGAACTACATTTCAGTACATTTATTATAAAAAAATCTAACATCTACTCAACTTTAAGTTGCCTTGCACATAAGTTTATTTAACCCTTTAACTCCAGTTGTCGTCAATAAGCGATTTAGAAAGTCTGCCTTGCATTCCAATGATTTTTCTTAATTTGATTCCAAATTCTTGGAAATTGTTCTGCATTTTTTCCCCCCACCAATTAAGTTGGCAGTTCCTCCTAGCTACTAGAAGTTCTTTGTCAAAATAGGAATTCACTTCTAATAATTTTAATTTATGCATGATAGAGACCTATTATTTCGATGTTACCACATTCCAAATTTCATTTATCTAGCTGTTTCTGTTTTACGTTATCGTGTTCACGCACTCATGAATAGACAGAGAGATAGGCAGTCAATCCATTAGCGGATTTGATTCGAAATTTGAATTTCAATTGAATTACTAAATATATAAAAGACTAAACTGTAGAATATAATAAAAATAAAAAATGCTAATGTAAGCTCTTATTGGTTTACTAAAATACAGAAAATCATTTTTTATCCAAAATCTGGAGGTCAAATCAAAAATCGTTAAACCGTGAGGTGCTCAAAACATTGCGATATAGAAATGAATCCATAACAAAAGGAAGAATATCAAATAAAAGAAAATCTAATAATATAAAAAAAAGAATTATAAACATTCATTAAAAATAAAAAAATGTATTATGAATGAGATAAAATTCCAATTTACTTGGAGAATTCACATTAATGACTCACGGTTTTATGATTTCTGCCTCGACATACCAGATTTTTGATAAAAAAAAAGGTTTTATTTTCAATATTTTAATACTTTAATAAAAGCGTGCTATTTTTAAGACACAATATTTATTTTTATTATTTCCGCTACATGCATATGGCAAATTAAATCGTAGTGTTTTCAAAGAAAATGTATTGATCATAAGGTTAAAAATGACATATAATATCTGAAAATTAAAAAAAAAAATCAGTTTTCATCACCTCTGTAAATACGTTTGCATCAGAGCAATAAGTCATTTTCTTACCGATATGTTCTTGGTATATATTTTATGCAGCTTGTACATTCGTGTCGTCCTGAAGCTTGAGAATTAGTTTAGTTACACTAACGTTCCGTTCTGAAGCAACTCGAGCGCTATTTGGGGACGGACCTCGTAATTTTTAACCGCGATCAGCGGCGAATCCAGGGGAGGGGGGCTATCGAGCTGCAGCCCCCAGAACTAAACCGAAATTCTTGATTTTATTTAAAATCTCTATAAATGTTTGTTCTTAATTTTCATTTTTAAAAAAATAATAAAATCGTAACAACATTGCTTTCTTGCTTGACAGGCTCGACAATTTTCCTAATTTTCTAGTCATTCCACTTGTACTCGTAGCATTGACGCGGTCGAAAACATTTTGTGGCTAGTTATTTCATTGTATTTTTATTAAATTATCGAAAGTATTGTAGTGTTCTTTATGATGCTTATTGTCAGGTGAGGAAAGACTGTAATGTTAAAATGTTTTGATTTACATAAGCCATGAGGTTTGACATTTGTCACTACAAAATTTTTATGACCTGAGCCCCCCCCCCCTTCCAGACACGAATCCTGGATACGCCACGGACGGCGGTCATACGACGAGGACGGCAGCCGACTTTATATCAAATTTTGGACGCAATCGGTCAAAGGGAAGAAATTAAAAAAAAAAATGCATACTCGATTTCTTCAGTATGCAACGAAACTTAACACAAAACGCGACATATTGTGCAAGAATACGAAAAAGTCGTGGGGAGTACACTGATGTCGGTCTTTTCTAAAACTTTCCTTTCGTTGTAAGTATCATTTATGATCATCTTTAATTAAGTTTCATTTTGAAAGTGATAACAGTTGTTTTATTTTATTTCACACTAGTTGTTATGCCCGGCGTTGCTCGGGATTGAAATACTTTTATGTCTAATATTTTTAATGAAAATCTATTTTTCTGTAGAAAATAATAATACATAAAAATTCCTTTACCGTCTGAAACGTTTTTACTTCGAATTTCGTCCATTCATAGTGAAGCATAAGATGGGTTTTGACGAATGTTTTGGGAAAGTTAATTAAATAGTTAAATTTTCATAAATAAGAAGCGATAAATAAACCAGATCAATAGTTGTTCCCGATATAAATTAGGAATCGTCTGCTTTTAAACTTTTCTTTAGTATTCTTCCAGAATTTTCGTTTATATGTTCTAGCAATAGCTACAAATTGTGAATTTTATACACAATTGAATTTTTTTAATTATTTAAATGAGAGCAACAATTTAAACGCAAATGAAATTTGTATCACTGAAAAGCTAATTTTAAAACTTTATTATAGTATAAAAATAGTTATTGTAACATAACACTTTCGAAATGCATCATGGAAAAACTCAAGATCTTGTTTAATTTTTAATTAAGTAAAGATTTAATTAACTTTTAGGCTTTTTAATGTTGACAGTGAAATAAAAAGAAATTTGTTTAAAGTCTCACCGTTGCCTAGCAACGAAGTATCTATAAGAATGCTTTGTTTCAAAATCGTTTGCAAGTAATCAATTTCTTTAAAAAGTTTAAAAATCCATAAAATTTAAAGGGAAAATTGCACGGAAATAAAATTGGTATCATTGAAAAGGGAAAAAAATTAAAGTTAAAGATGGTATAAAAATATTTATTGTCGGACTATTTACTCCGAAGTTACGGCGAAAAAACGGTTTCGGTTAATTTCTTATTAACTGATTGTTTAATTAACTTTCGGACTTTGAAAAGTTCATAAGTGTCTTACCCTTGTTTTGAATAATAAGTGTGCAAAATTTGGTTGATAACAGTCCATTGGTTTAGGAGGAGATGTGGAACACAGCCACGTACCCACAATGACTTTTATTTATATTAAGATTTTTAGAAAGAATTCACAGGCAATAAGAATTTTTATTGATGTAATTAATGAGCTGTAGTTCTATTGCAATGGTGCTGTCACAAAATAAGCAGTGCAGGAACGCTCTCACATGGGTGACAAAAATCGCACTGTTTTAAGGGAATTTCCATAATTTTTTTTATTTATTTCTTGTGAAGAAAGTAGTGCCGGAACGGCGTTCCGGACACCCTTGTTCTGTACTTAGTCAAACCAAAATTCTCCACTTTTACATCTTAGGAATAACTTTAGAATAAATTATTGAAGCGTATTTGAAATGCTACTCTTATCGAAAATATATACCAAAAAGGCAGTCAGAACGTCTTGATTTTATTGACAGTATCTTGTTAAGGAGAAACTAAGTACGACGAGCAGCATGTTTATTTGTTTAAAAGTTGTCTACAAATACCTTTTAATATTTTTAAGATTTAAAAACACTCACGCATTTTTATTGCCATTATGATTTATTATAAGAAATACGCTTTTAGTATCAAATAAAGACAACAGATGGCAGCACCAAATATTAACTTTTACAGATTTACACATTCATTTTTACATCGTTTTCAAGAAGAAAATGAATTATTTCTGCCCTATTTTTTTGGGTATGCTGTACCTTCGCATAATTCGACAACTTGTTTGTGGCTTCAGTATATATCGAAGAGAATCGAGCAGGAATTTTGGAACCGTACCTCTTTCCGTGGACCGATTTGGTGAAAATTTTGGTGCTGATCTGCAATTTTGCTGAAAATATCGCATACTAAATTTCATTTATCTGGTTTCTTGCAATTAAGAGTTATCGCGTTCACATGCACACGAATAGACATGTAAACTTTAGGATGGATTTGGTTCAAAATCTGATACGGATCTACAAGTCTTGTGACAAAACCATATGTCAGATTTAATATATCCATTTAGTTCTGTTTTTGAGTTATCGTGTTCACATGTACATGAACTAACAGACAGACTTCCCTTTGCCAAATTTCGTCCGAAATTGAATAGAGATCTACTATCTGTCCGCCACGAGAACTCTGCTCGCTAAGTTGTCTCGTTGACGGCGGTAGATATAAAAACAGGTTATCGTAGGAGGAATCCATTTCGAGTTCACGAATGATGTACTGGCGACAAGAATAAAATAGAACCCCAACTTCCATCGGATGCCTCCTATTAGAAAGGATCTTCCCTAACATAACCAGTTGCTATAGCGACAGCCGTCATCGAGACAACTTGGGGAGCAGAGTTCTAGTGGCGGACAGACAGTTTAATTGTAGTGTGGAGACTATTTACCAATTTCATTCGTCTAGCTCATACCGTTTCTTGGTCATCATGCTCATCGACAGAGGTAATTCCAAAAACACGTGTTTCGGTCTTAAAGAGGTCTAAAACAGAGAGATTAGTGGAAATCATCCGGGCGAGTTTTTCGACTATTCGTGACTAACTGCTTGATTACATATACGAAAAAGTAAAAATAGTGTGTCTGTCTTCATAGGAATTGCTTTAAAGGGAATGCGCAAGTGGTAAAAGATTTTGAACTCATTGTTTTGTATATATAGACTAAAGTACAACTTACTGACTGTTTTCCTTTCCAGTTAGCCTGTCATGCGACACTGGCAAGATGGTGTTCAAGATGAACTTCGTTGAGCCTTTCTCAGGGGTCGTGCAAATCGGACCGAAGGCCACTCGGGAGTGCACCCTCCGAGGAGACAGGAGACGAACTTCCTTCACATTAACTGTATCACCCGATGCTTGTGGAAGTTGCAAGGAACATATGGTATGTTGTCTTTCTCTTAAGGCGTGCAATGAAGGCGTCAGCTGCCCAAGTAGCACATTATATTGTTCAATATTGTAAAATTCGAAAAATCAATATTGCATAATATTGTGTTACAATATTGAAACGGTGTAAAATGTAAGACTTTTCCTATATTTCTCACTATTGGGTTTTAATATTGAGCAATATTATACAAAATAGTTCAATCTAGTTTCAATAATGTACTATTTATTTCCCCAACATTATAAATATTCCTAATATTAAAGCGGGGTTTTGTTCACGTTTATGGGGTGCGAACAGTTCACGGAGTGTTCGTTTGCTTTGGAACAAATCCTGTCGGCGAGCAGAAAGAGATTTGCACTTCACGTTGGGTCGTGTCCGAGTTAAGTTCGCCGTTCCCCACGAACTTCCTTTGAACCTACAAGTTTAAATCTCCAAACAAAGGCGTGTTCCAATGCCAGGGACAGATTTGCCATAGGGCCAACCTAGGCCAAGGGCTAGGGGCAGCTTTCAGGAGGCGCATAAGCAGAAGAAATAACAACCAAATATTTACAAATTTTTAAACAATATTTTGAAAACGCCATATAAAATTATGATTCTTAAATTTACATTCGTTACATTAAATATATTGGACAATTCGTTTCATTTTGTCTTCTGGTTATCGTCTTTTGCCCTTGAACGTCTTTGGATTGAAATAGATTGAAAAAATTCGAGTAGGTAATTCAGACGCTTTCAAAGAATTCAATGGAGTATTTTTGTAGGCGTTAATGTTATTTCATAAGTCGTTAGTAAAAAATTAAAAATTTCATATGATTAAAAAAAATAAAGATCATATTAAGTGCTTATATGTTTCAAAAATAAACAATTGTATAATTAATTGAAAATGATATAGTGTTACAAACATGGAAAGTCGCTTCCCGGCAATGTGAGTCTTATGGTTGGGAAGTGAGTTTTACAGGGATAAGTATGTGGTGACTAGCAGCAGCCACGTCTGGTTCCCCGACCTTGGCGACGAAATATGGGATCTCAAAGGTGCTAGAATCTTCTCGATATTTCTATTAAGAGAGAAGATACACCAGAATATACGACAAAACTCCATGTGACGTCACGACCTCTCGGAGAGAGTATATAAAGACCGCGCCTGTATCAGAGGTGTGTATTGATCCATTGGGAACGACTTGAGAGTTTCTTCCGCAGCGCGAGCTAGGAAGCTGGTGAGATGAGCACTATTGAAAGTGCAGTTATTGTCGTTACTAGTTATTTGCTGACTGTTTGTGTTGTTAGATAAAAAAGTGCTGAACTGTTATTACCTATGAATTGTTGTCTGTTTACATTGGTAATCTGTGCAAGAACTATTGTTTCCTGTACCTGTGCTACGTGTTTTCCTTCATATTTGTATATAAATCTTCATTCTCCATTATCCTGCGTGTTGGACTGTCTACACCGTACACCCACAGATAGACTTTTGCAATAATATATAACTTTTTTGAGAGGGGACGCAGAATATGCTTTGACTTAGGACTTATAAATGTGAAAATCCGTCCATGGTCAATGCGCTCCTTTCTCCAAAGACTCCTTTCTCCCCGATCCATTGGAGACTTACAGACGATGATTAACTTTCCAGTAGTCGCGTGTGTGCAGGAGATACTTATATTGTGCATCGTATTACATACTTATTTCTTTTAAGTGCACTTTTTATTTATATAATCTTTAATTTATTATGAGCTAATAAATGTAGGCTACATAAATAAAAGTTTCATTTATTTTTTTGAAAAAAACCACGACATAAATATGTAATACGATGCACGATATAAGTACCTCGTGCATACGCGCGACTGCTGGAGGGTTAATGATTCGAATTGGATTTGCTGCTTTCACGTAATTCGCAGTTGATTCGTCGTGAAAATGATTTCCTCGTACGCGTTTCGAGAAACGGCTCGCGAGCGGTTCGCGAACCGTTCGACTACCATGTTTACACGTGCCTTAAACTAGTGGTCAATAAGTATCTTTTCTTAGTTAAGGTTCGTTCACAATGCCGCTTTGAAGATCAGGAATAGCGCTAGGGTTTGCCCGATGGGGGGAAGGGGCGATTTGCCCGACAGGGGGGCACGATCTCCCAGACGGGGGGGACGAGTGTAATGAAATTGGTCTCAAATTTTCACCAGATTATTATTTATCAACTACAGTTGAATACCCCGTACAAAAATTTTCCCCGACGGGAGGGCACAGCATCCCCGACAGAGGGGCCCTGGCCCCCCGGACCCCCCCTCTGGCGCCACCCTTGTTGAAGATACAAGGACAAAGAACTAACCAATCAAGGAAGTTGTTACAGAAAATTCAGAGGCGAGTAGCCATTCCATAGCATCTCCGATTGATCAATTCTTCGCTTTTGCATCTTCCGTCCAGCAGTGTGAACGAGCCTGAAGCAAGCATGTTAAGTGGCATGACGGTTAAATAAAAAAATTGACTATCACCAAGATCTAGACTGTATATTAACGCTTTGCCCATTCTTCTTCTTATTATTAATCCACCAGGGGGGAACCGACCAGATAAGGTTTACGTTTATACAAAACCCTCTGAAAGTAAAGATGCATTACAGAAAGGAGAGAAAAAAATAAAATTAAAACAACAACAATAATTAGCACATAAAGTAAACTGAAAAAGTCTGCAATGAATGACTAATTGCTGGTGGAAGCGAGAAAAGTCTTTCTTAGTCAATGATAATATCACGCCTTCCCCAGGTGGCACATGTTGCACAATATTGTACAATATTATACAATATTGTTCGATATTATATGATATTGTACAATATTGCGAATAGTGTTCAATATCGTATAATATTGTACAATAGCTTTGTGCTACTGGTGTCGTTCATGTAGGATCTTCATAATATTCATGAGTCGAGCCAGGGATCCTTTGTTTTGGACAATATTTTCACCCCAAGTCGAAAGGGCTTTGTCACTGGGCCGTCTGTTGCATGGTGGTCTGGATCAGTTTTATCACCGCAAACTCAACGATAGTGTGAACATAAACCGAACCTTTGAAGATAGGCCACGAAGCGCCCATGTCCTGTGATGAACTGATTGATTTTTGAACTGAATGAGGCTCGATTAATATTAACTTGAGGTACGAAAAGGAAGTTTCGCCGTCCCGTCTCCGAAAGGTTCCATCTATCCAGCCAAATTTCCAGGGGACACTTTTGAGATTTTCTTTTAAGGCAAGATTTAGAGAGATCGATCTTGACGTTTAGAGAACTGCCATGAGTAGCCTCCGCTTTGCCCATGTTGTCTTCTGAACGCGATGACTGGAGTAATTTTGATTGCTTTTGAATTAGCGAGTCACGTGTTATAGGGAGAGTGAAAATATCAGCCTACACCATAGTATGGCCATCCAGCTCAAAGTGGTTGTAAATGTGGAGTGGGGAGGGGAAGATTGAAATTTTAATTTGTCCATTATTCACTCACAATTGAAAAGAGACCATTCAAATTAGGCGAGTTATCGCCTCATCATAACGAACAATTTCTGTATTGAAAGTTTTTCAATAGCTACAATCCCTCGGAAGTTATGGGCTGAAAAGTGATTTTTAACCCCTGTTATCGAGTTCTTGTGAGCAGGAGTGATGCCAGTGGGGGGTCCGGGGGGGCCAGGGCCCCTCTATCGGGATGCTGTCAACTGAATCAGTAACTGTAATGGTTACAGGTACAGGGGCATGGGGCGGAGTTCTGTCTGGCTGCTGTGCCCCCCCCCGTCGGGGCAAATTTTTGTACCCCATTCACGAATAGGCTATTTAACAAATAGATAAATAAAGATCTGGAGAA
>BGPR01008626.1:0-45807 GCA_013235015.1 Araneus ventricosus | reverse complement strand
TCAGTAACTGTAATGGTTACAGGCACAGGGACATGGGGCGGCGTTTTATGTGGCTGCTGTGCACCCCCCCCCGTCGGGGCAAATTTTTGTACCCCATTCACGAATAGGCTATTCAACTAATAGATAAATAAAGATCTGGAGAAAATTTGAGAGGGTCATCATTACGCCTCTCTCCTTGTACAGCAGGTCATGGCCCCTGTCGGGGAGACCCTGCCTTCTGTCAGGCGAACTCTAAAGCCACTCCTGCTTGTGACACCTTGTTGGAGGCATTTCCCAGATAGCACGTACGTTTGCAGCACAAGTTTGATTTTTACTTGATATTATCTTGTCATGGCAAATTTGACGCGTCAAACTTAAAGCGAAACTGTGGCAAACTAACAATGCAGAATTGACACCCTCGCTTGCAAAACGAGTTTGCCACAAGTTCGCCGTGACAACTAGCGCCACTTCTCCTTGCAATGCAAGCTTGCTGTGAGTTTGCAAAACAAGCTTGCTGCAAAGATGATAACACAATAAGAGATAATTATCTGTGTCTCTGTTTTTAAAAAAACATCCGATTTTTAATAGCATCTCCTAGACCGTCCTTCTTTTCATTAATTCAATAAATCAATGATAATTTGTGAAAAAAACTAACTTTTTTATAAAAAAAATTTTGAAACATTTTCCATCTTTTTACTAAATATAGAACGCGCACTTTAAAGAAAACTATATCGCCTTTTTCTTAATGTTGAAATTTTAACGTTTATAAACAAAATTAAACCTAAAAAACAGTCAATGTTTGTTGAAATAAATAATAACTTACATTTTGTCCCATTTTAAAAGTAATTACTTTTGAACCCTAATTTCATAATTTATTCTACTAGCAAAACGTAGTTATTAGCGAAATTCGCTCTCTCTTTGATTTCAAATCATGTTCTCAACACAAAATTTAAAAAATTAAGGAAATCAAGAAAAAAAGAGTTTAAAATGAATCGTATGCTCGATCTATTAGCACAATCTATCTTCGCCTCTCGCAGTCTATTTGGCCGAGTGGTTTAGAGCGTCAGGTAAGCAAGCGCTAGGTCGTGAGTTCTAATCCGAGGTTGTGTTCGTGCTCTGTTTTTGCTATAGTTTTGCAATAAGTTTGACGTTACAAGCTTGCTGCAAGTTCGTCGCGTGGTGACTTCGAAGCTGACGTTAACGTGCTGCAAGCTTGTTTCAAGCTTTCACTCTTGTCATGTCAAATTTGTTGCAAGCTTACAGATTTTGCAGAGCAAGAATGCTGCAACTTTGCAGCAAACTAAAATTGCTATCTGGGTTCTCTTCCACCTTCTCATTCTCATAGCTCTTACACTTATGAAATTAAAGTTGGAATTGGTGAAGAGGGATTTTTTTCCCCCTCATACCTCTGGACAAAAAGAATCCTCCTTTGCCTTCCGATTTGCCGTCAGGAACTTTTTTTTAAACCCGTTTAAAGATTAAATAATTTCAGAGTGCGGTATTGGTTTTAAGAAATGTTTTGATATAAAAACCTGTAAATCCTAAAAATTAACAATACTTTGAAGCATTGCTTGAATCATAAAAAACATTAAAAGTTATGCTATATTTACATTTCCTGTTAGTCTTGCCTTTTCTTTTTAAATTAGTTTTTCGCTTCTTTTCTTTGAATGATTTTATTGCTATCTTATATTCTAGTGCTCTCCTGGAACTTTCGTAAATTCCTTATATATACGATACCATCCCACCCTGGAACGCGATGGTGATGATGTGAAAACTGTGATATGCAAATACCAAGCTGGTTCCATCCAGGCTGGCTAAGAAAGGGCTGCCATCTATCGGCGATAAATGGAAAGAACAAAACTGTGAACTCGTATCGCAAAGGATACGATTGCATTATTTGAGAAGATCTAACGTGAAGATTCCACACTATTTTTTTTACCTTTGTCTTATACTTAATAAACATTTTTTTACATACTCTGTTTCTCTTTCATTCTAATTTACTTGAATGCAGCATTTTAACACGATAATTATGTTTATAGGCTGAACAATGTTGTAATGCGTTCAAAACAGAGCAGATCGTTGGCCTAGAGCTCCCAAATTTGCCATGTGGTTACTTTTTGTGTAATATGTATTCAGTAAAAAAGGGTTTTTTCAAAATTTTTATTAGATTTTTAATTAAGAATTAATCGAAATTTTAATGTTTTTCTCAATAACTTCGGAGCATATTATGTATTGCACGAACAACATTTTTACACTACTTTAAAATTCAAAAAAAATTTATTACCGTGCAATTCTTTCTCTACTGTTGATAAATTTTTATAAGTATTTTTAAGCATATTTCGCAACAAAACTTTTCAATGATTTAGTTACTGAGCTTGAACATATGCGCATTGCGACAATATTAACTCTAT
The DNA here is from genome assembly GCA_013235015.1 of Araneus ventricosus. NCBI lineage: Eukaryota > Metazoa > Arthropoda > Arachnida > Araneae > Araneidae > Araneus > Araneus ventricosus. The sequence goes on along the minus strand of BGPR01008626.1, from coordinate 43,417 downwards.
TTTTTGTGCGTGTGTTATTTATCCTTTGTATGTTAATCTAGAATAATTTTTTGAAAATAATATAAAGCTCAAAGAAAAAAAAATAGTTTGAAAATCAAATAGACATTATTGAATAAAGTATTTTTAAAATTTTAACAAGATAAGAAATACTTTTATGGAATAGATTTCATTTGGCTTGCATTCTTAATTTTAACAAGTGAGGAAATACTTTTATAACATAGATTTTAGTTGGCTTGCATTCTTTTTGTAAATTGAGTGATGTAAAAATCGGTAAGCACAGAACATGACCGATGATACAATCAAGTCAGACGAAGACAGAAGAACCAAACCTAAAGCATTATCGAGCTTAGATAATGTGGGGTTAAAGGTTTGAACCTCTTTTATTTATTTATTTTTTCATTTATTTATTTATTTTCTATATATGCACAGTGGAACTTGTTCTATTCGAGGGCAACCGAACCACAATAAAAATTCGATTGATCCAAAAATATGAATTAGAAGAAACTTGGCTTAAATGTGAGTAAAGCAAGAAAAAACACAAATGTTTAATTAAAAACAGCAGTAAACATTTTTTAATATTTAATAGTTAAGATAAGCAATACATGATTTATAAATCAACACGAAGTCATTTTAGAACTTATGTCATTACAATGAAAATTTTTGAATCGCTTTCGAAATAATAATTTCCATAAGTGAGTAAATAATTTTAATAAAACAACAACATAAAGGACTTAGGATGCAACAATTGTACATTAACACTCCAAAATAAATAGCGCAATTTACGTTTAACGTGTTCAAAGTTTCTTAAAAAAAAGTGAACAATTCTTATTCTTTTTTGATTCAATGTATTGTATAGAAGTAAAGCCCTTGAGTGAATGCGAATGGTGGTTTTGGTGGCTTAATGTTTCATTTCAAATCATCTCGCAAATTTTAATAATAATAACTTTAATAAACTTCCAACCGAGATTAAATCTCGGTTTCCACCAGTATTATTGGGGCTGGACTCCCTTCCATACAGAGCTCAGAACGCTGTCTGGAAAAAACTCTTTTAACAACCCCGAGTTTATAAGTGGGGGTGCATGGGTCATCTAGCATATTTCACCCAAGTTTCCTTGCAGGGACGGCCCGAACAAAAGCGGAGTGTTCGGAGGATTTACAGTAGAAGTATTAAATATATAATTTTAGTTGAAAACCGAGCCGGAATCAAACAGGAAATAAAACACTAAATCGTAAAAATTATTTGTTTCAATGTGTTTCAAAATCCAACGGTGTGACAATGACATTTTGTTTCGCCCTCCTGCCGGTGGATGGCGCTGCAAGGACCTTTGACTTTCCGGAGAAGAACGAGAGACGGAGTGACTTGAGACTTCGTGCGAGAAGGTGCTTTTTTAACCCTCTCACAGGGACGGATAAAACTTGACATGCGTAGAGAGTTGAATATTGTAACTTAAATATAATGTAAGCTTAGTTAATCTAGAATAATTCTATGTGGTAGAAGAAATTTGAATAAGAAATTTACTTTAATTCAACTATGGCTCAACTTTTTTAACCGTCATTTTCACTTCCTGTGAGCTAGCCGAATAATGGCGGCTAAAACGAAAAATTACCAAAAAGAAACATGCGAAAAAATACCACTTGCTTGAAAAATTTATTATTGTTAAAGTAAGCCAAAACCAGGATTATTATTTAGAATTGTTGGCAAGGGATTACTTTGGCTCCAGATTTGGCGTTAAATTAACGATGCTTCGAAATGGTATCCTTAACAAAGACAGAGTAAGTTGAACTTGGCTTCGAAAAAAAACAGTTAATTAAACAGTTAAGCAGTTCATTGCGTCGAAACAAAATAATCGGTAACAGTTATGAGTCTATCCCAACTCGTTCGCAGATAGAACAGAAAATGAAAAACTAAATCATAAATTCAATTAGTTTCAACGTATTTGCGAAGAATCCAAGGGGAATTACACAATAAAAAAACGAAATAAAGAAAAATAAAGAAAGAAAAGATTTTATTATAACCAACAGAAAGCAAACATAAATTTCTGTTTGGAAAAGTTTGAGTTCCAAGATTTGGCAATCTATCACACGCAGTTTGGCTTCATATCGAGATGACATCGGGAAGATTGTTAAGGCTGAAAACTCGATATGATATCGATAACTGTGCTGAGAGTTTAGTTCATATTGCGATGATATTGAATTTCTCGTTGGGTTTTCAGAGTAATTGAGCGGCATGGTTTAGAATGAAGTTCGCATTCAATCAGCGGACTACTCGCGTCAAGGTAAAAAAAGGGTAGAAACGCAGATTTATTTATCTGCGCTTTTCTTTTTACTTTCATTTTTGGTTTTGAATCTTTTATTTGCATTATTGGCTGTCATGCCTTATATTCCTTCCTCATTTTTACTTTCTCGTATACGAAGTATACAAAGAGAAAGTATTGTAATCGTCAAAAAATTCGAACTTGAGATTTTGACGAATCTCCACGTTTTAGACCTCCCTGAGTCCGAAAAACACAATTTTGGAATTATGTCTGTCTGTGTGTCTGTGAACACGATAACTCGAAAACTATTAGAGATACAGGGATGCAATTTGGTATGTGAACTTGACACATAAGTTGTAGGTTTCTATCAAATGTTGGACAAAATCCGTCCACGGGAAGTCTGTCTATCTGTCTGCCCGCGGTCAGGTGAACACTATAACTCAAGAACTTGAATAGCTAGATGAATAAAATTTGATACACAGTTTTATCATCATAAATGTAGGTCAGTATAAAATCTTGGGCCAAATCCGTCAAAGGGTTGACTGTCTGTCGGTCTGTATAATTTACTTTTGAAGAGAATCCGTTATCTCCACGCGCATGCCTACTGGAAGAACGGAACGGAATTTCATTACGGAGTAGCGAATTACGTCAGTTTGTCCTTGAGCCGGTAAGAGAGCAAAATCGTTACGCATCTCTTTGAAATTCTTTACCTAGATATTTTTCAATCACTATAATGAAAAACCTTCTGGTAGTCATTGGATTCTAGGTAACAATAGGTTCGAATTTGTTTAGCCGCGCGGGGGAAGGGGAAACGACACCTTTTGGGGGAAGTATACGAGAAAGTTTAGGGGAGAACACTCCCGCTGGCTTATGCTGTTTTTCAGATAAATATTTGTTTCGGTATTTTATTACGATTTCCTTAAAAAGAAAAAAAAATGTTTAATTTTTTTTATGTAATGCAGCGTTCTTCATTAAATGCATCTTACATGTGATTAATTGTTTTTTATACTTTCTGAAAAAACTATTACAGGCTCGTTTTGATTTCAAAACCTATAATTAAAAATATTGTCTTAAGTTGTAGCGGGTAATAAAATAAATCGCGAATGCTCTAAATTTTCACTGGTTTATTTAAATTCGAAAATTATCAGGTCATGCATCTAAATAAAATAAAAGCTTACTTTGTTTAGAGTAAAAAATTGAATATTTTTTTATTCAATCGATATATCGATTATTTTTTAAAAAATGACATCGAAAAATCGATTTTTTAAAAAAAATATTGATTATTTCAGTGAATTGGAAATCGGCACAGCCCTAACCATCAATACTGTAAAATACAGTACTGGCCAAAAGTATTGTGAGATTTTTAAAATTCTAAACATTTGGAAATTGGAATACATTGGTTCACGATCAGTTGTGGAGAATCGTAGGACATACAATCGCGGGAACTCAAAATTTACAGTGAAGATTTTGTCGCTGGTACATTTAGGGAACAGTCCACAAATCTATGAAGACGAAAATTATGTGAGCTTACCCCGTTTTACAGAAAGCTGATAATGTTTTGAATCTTTCAGCAATCGTTCTGTTTTTTATGAACATTGCTTACATGCATTTTCATAAAACTATCAAGAATATTTGGGAAGAAATAAAGGTTTCTCTGAAACATACCAAATTTTTCGCATGTTTTTTGCTTATAACATGAAGAGTTTTCTTTCAAATTTTGCAATACTTACTGAATACTTGACAATATGTTGTAAAAGCATTGTATTGAAATTTGAAATACATGCGTTGAATAATAAAGGAAATATGAGTATTTTTAGTAAATATTGTTTTACAGCGCATAGATTATTTTTTCATAAATTCAAAGCGTGTATGGGGCAACTTATGTAAAAATTCCAGTTCCTTTAAGACTCAGAAAGAGTCGACATTGCAGATAATGAGGTTTAGATTCTCTCTAAGAAACTAAATGACGAGGTTTTCTACAAATTGATATTGTTAGGAATATGTTATCGTTTTCTTGCCTCGCTAGTCTTATGGCGTTTGGAAGAAAGTTCACACAGAGGGGCCACGTAATGGAGCTGACGCGCCGGCAGCTGGTAAACATTGACCTTTCGCGATAAATAACTGGCGACCATTTTGGGAGAAAACGGCGCTAAACGAAGGTATAAAGGGTCTAGAGTTTTCTCGATTTATCTAATGGGAGCCGAGGACCGGTTTTCTTAGATTTCCATGAGCGTCATCACGCCCTGCAGGGCTTTACTATAAATACTTACTCTGCGGTAAGGATTCGACGAATTCTTTGAATTGCGAACGCCTTTTGAAGAATCACTTTGGTGTACTCCATTAACGCCTGTTACGGACTACAATTCACGTACGCTTCTGCAAGATTTTGTAAGGATATTCTTAAAACTTGAATCTTCAAATGGTTATAATGAATTGTATATAAGGATAGAAATAGGCTAAATACCCATGTATACTGATTAAGCACATAACTAGTGGCCTGGCGACCAGCTGTTCTGATTCTTAATATTAGTAGCTTGTCGCTATGCTAGCAACTTGACGAAATAATTGGCGATTGAAGAGTGAGGGGATTCTGCTGATTTTATTTTGCGATATCTCGAGAATTGGTGAGTGAGGCAACAATCAATGACACTTAAGAGGAAGTCGTAAGCTTTCAGATAAAATAAATTTTCTAAATTGGTAAGAATCGTTTGGACTGGAGACTCTATGAAAGGAATTCTTCACATATAGAATGCATGTTCAGTGGGAGAAGTTTTTTTCGTTCTCTCGAAAATGCAGGTCTTGGGGTGGGGGGAGGCAGCGACCATTGATGATATATCTAAACGTCATAAGCATCTATATAAAATAAAAATTGCCTGCAATGGTTGGGGCTGAGCCAGTTGGTACACATCAATATTTTTCTATATAAGTGGGGAATTTTACTAAATTAGAGGGATATAATAATAACAATATATCATTATGTTAATCTCATTATTTGCATAGAACATTATATGTGGTACCCACACGTATTAACGCCTGAAAGCTACAGATTTGGCTGGTTTTTTTAAGTGCCGCCAAATTTTAAGCTTTACGTATTATCAATTTGGCGGTTTTTATTACCACGTATTAACGCCAATTTGGCGGTTTTGTGCTTACGTATTAACGCATATTGGCGGTTTGTACTTACGTATTAACATGGTGGCGGTTTTGTAAACAAGATTGCTTGCTCTTTAGTGGCGCATTACGCCAATCTACAGCCCTCGGTGGCGTTAATACGTGAACACATTATATTTGCAATATATAACTTGACATGCACTATGTAATAAAATAATTAAAATTAAATCAAAATAATTTAGTCGACATGGGTGAAGTACCGGCACTCGTCAGAGAGACTATAAAACGGCTTTGAGCGGCATGACCGAATTGAGCGTTCCATCATTTAGCGTATCAATTGCCCTGACCATACTATGCTCCCACAGACTGGAAACTATGTCTTTTTATTTGAAGTTTCCTGGATGAAAGCGTATTCCCGTTCTCTCCAGTTTGTAAGCCGAGAATAACTTGGCAGGGAAAATCTAAACTTATTATTGAACACAACATTGACCACGTTTTGTCCACTTCACTGACGATTTTTAAACTGTTCACGTTCTGGTCAGACGTTAGAGGATACAAACTGCTGGTCATCTGGCTTCGGTAACATAATGAGTCTCATAACAAACGGTTGTCTTGAAACAGTCGTTCCTGTGTGGATAAACATGTGATTTCTCGCCAAATACTCCTGTAGAACTCTCTTTAACCATAAGACCAGCGAGGCAGGAAAGCAGCATTATATTATCGTAACAATATCAATTTGGCCAGAAAAACCTCACCATTTAGCTTAACCTTGGGCAGAATCTAAAATTCAGCTATCTGCAATACTGCCAATTTCTGAATCTTAACGGTATTGAACTCAATTTTTACATAAGTTGCCTATATAATCCGAGACATCTGGCATTGAGTAGCCATGAAAATAATCACGTTTCGAGCATGCTTAAAAATACTCGTATTTCCTTTACTTGCAACATTTGTGCAAGTTGCAATACAATGCTTTTAAAACGTATTGTCTTGTAGTATTCAGTAAGTTTTGGAAGAATTTGAAACAAACTCTGCATGATAATATAAGCAGAAAAACATGCGAAAAGATTTGGTATGTTCAGAGAAACCTTTATGTCCAGATATTCACGATATTTTTATGAAACTGCATAAAAGCAATGTTCGTAAATAAAACGGTGCTGAGTTTCAGAGCGTATCAGCTTTCTGTGAAACAGGGGTAGGATTCACATAATTTTCGTCTTTTCATATGACACGGACTGTCCCTAAATATCCAATAACAAAATCTTCATAATAATTGTGAGTTCCCGATGGAATCTCACCGATTTCTCCACAAGTTGTCAATATTGCGCATTCGTCTAACTCCAAATGCTTCAATTTTAAAATCTTGCAATACTCTTGACCAGTGGTCTGCCGCAAACAGCTCCACGAGATGAGACGGCACAATTGGGTCCTGGTGGTCACACAGGGCAAAACATTCTATAACATTAATGCAGGCATACATAATTCCGAAAAGTACATTTTCTGGTCAAGGAGGTCTAAACCTGTGAATTCGTCAAAATCTCGAAATGAAATGCTTTGGCAATTACAGTACATTTTGCATTTAAGCATTTTGTAGGAGAAAGTAAGAAAAAGGAAAGGTTTATTCGTTATGTTATTTTAATTCTCATTGAGTTCTTCAATATGCAGATAACAAATTTTTTTGTTTCCGATATTTCCTGAAGTTATTTTCAAGCTGACCTCTATCCTAAATAACATGAAATCGTTATGAATCACGAAAGCTGTCAAAAAAGAAAATAAGCAATTGCCCCAGTAATCATTTGGTATTATTTGAGTACTGTATTATTTTACTGTATTATTGAATAAACTAATTATTAATAACTTTAAAATGATCTTCATGAGCTTTTTTTATGTTTTCAGGAGAGGTAGTATTTTTTTATTTCTGCATTTTTGATAAATTATTTTTAGGAAGAAATAAACAAAAATGATTTCTAGAAATTTTGTTAGACATACTACCTTATTCTATTGAACTAGTTTATGGTTTTCCTTTGAAATAACCAAATAATTAGCCATTTTTCTGTCAAAATTAGCAAAAGAATATTTGATTTTCGATTTTGTAAAGACTTGAAATGTATTTTTTATAATAAACTGAAAATTACGTGTGGTTTATGTGAAAATTAAATAAAAACTTTAGACTTATTCAAGATTATTTTATTATGAAATCATTTGCTTCCTTAAATTTAATCATCATTTTATAGCTTCAGGAGAGCGATCTTAAATATATATTTTATGTTATCTCTATGTAACAAAAATACATTTGGTGATCCCTAAGTGCATATGTGTGTCAGAAAAAGATTAATGTATCGAAATGAATTTAATGAAATAATGAAAAATATCTGTATTTTACGAAAATATTGTAATTAAACATTGATTTACTAGTTAATAATAATGATATTGCGGTTTTTTTGAAGACTGGCCTTTTATTCACCCAGGTTTCTTATTGATTTCAATTAACATTTGACAACATTCAATGGTAAAGTTCAGTCGCTATATGGGTGGGAAAAGCTTCCTGGAAGATTAGTTAAATTTATTTACAAATGCAATTCTTCTTTTGCCTATTAATTAGTGTATAGAAACTGCTGGTCTTGCTAACCCTGACGTAAACTGAGGTCAGCATCCTTTACATTTTTGTAAACGTATCAACTGACCATTTTAAGAAACATTTCCAGCTTCAACAAACGGTACACATAAACTATTCAGAACAATTTCGATCAAGCATTTTTAGATAACATTTCGGTACTTACGTATTAACGCCACCGAGGCTACAGATTTGGCGGTTTTTAAGTGCAGCCAAATTTGGCGGTTTTGTACTACGTATTAACGCCAATTGGCGGTTTTGTATACGTATTAACTCAATTTGGCGGTTTAGAATGCCATAACGCCACCGCAACCTGAATTTGGCGGTTTTTTAAATTGCCGCCAATTTGAGGTGGTTTAGCCTTACGTATTAACTCCAATTTGGCGGTTTTAAGGTGATGCCGCCAACGCCACCACAGCTTCAGATTTGGCGGTTTCTGCATGGTGCAATTGGTTTTGTAAACAAGATTGCTCTTTATTGGCGCATTACCGCCAATCCTGGCAACCTCGGTGGCGTTAATACGTAAGTATAACATTTCTAAACGCGTCCATTACAAGCCTTTATACTTTAAAATAATTATTTAAAAATAAAAATTTTAATAGACACGTTTTTAAAACGGACTAAAAGTATAAAATAATTTCTTCTAGCTATACAGATTTATAACCCATACAGATTCAAAACAGAAAACGATGGGAGGGCGCATGTGATGAATCAATTGATGTGTAAATAGTTTATTTCCTCACTAACAATTTTATTACAAATGGAAATGATATGAACTGTTGTGAGTTTTCAACGACAGCTACTCCCTACACTCCTTGCCAGTAAATATTGCATGCTTCGTTTTCATTATATGTATGGGGTTATAAATCTGTATGGGGCTAGAAGAATTATTTTATACTTTTTGAGTCCGTTTTAAAGCATGGTCTGATAAAATTTTTTATTTTTAAATATTTTCTGCTTTTAGTCTTCTGTGTTATTGAAATTTTGCAATCGATTTTTTAACATCTTGATGAATTATGACGGAACATGTATTGTGGCAAATTTCAGGTTATTTCAGTTTCTCTTCACCTGTTCATAAATAAAAATTGTTATTTTCCTGAAAAAATGAGATTATGTGACGCAGCAGAAGAGACCTTTGAGATATAATGAAAAAACGTCCTGCGCATGCTCAAGAATATGGCTAAAACCAGGGGGTGCTTTTGAAGATCCCATGGTCCATCCATATACCCAGAACAAGTCTATAATGTTAATAGTTTTCGAGATATAATGAAAACGTACTCACGCATGCGCAAAGATATTGCTAAATATAGGGGTGCTTCGATGATCCCATGGGTCATCCATATACCAAGAATCAGTTTGTAATGTTAATAGTTTCGGGCTATAATGAAAACGGCATGCGCAAAGATATAGCTAAATATGTGGGTGCTTCGATGATACCATGGGTCATCCATACCCAAATCAACTCTGTAATGTTAATAGTTTTCGAGATATAACGTACTGCGCGTATAAAAGATATGGCTAAAATATAGGGGCTGCTTCGATGATACCATGGGTCATCATACCCAAGAACCAAGTCTGTAATGTTAATAGTTTTGGTATAATGAAAAACGTACTTACTACGCATGCGCAAAGATATGGCTAAAACAAGAGTGCTTCGATGATCCATGGGCCCATCCTTATACCCAAGAACCAGATACAACTTAATGTTAATAGTTTTCGAGATATAATGCAAGCATTTTCTGCGCATGCGCAAAGATTATGGCTAAAATATGGGGTGCTTCGATGATCCCATGGGTCATCCATATACCCAAGACAAGTCTGTAATGTTAATAGTTTTCGAGATATAATGAAAAAACGTACTGCACATGTGCGCAAAAGATATAATAAAATATGGGGGGTGCTTCGATGATCCCATGGGTCATCCTGCTGCAAAACCAAGTCTGTAATGTTAATAATAGTTTTCGAGATATAATGAAAACGGCCACTACGCATGCACAAAAGATATGGCTAAAATATAGGTGCTGGATGATACCATGGGTCCCATCATACCCCAGAACCAAGTCCTGTGTGTTAATAGTTTTCGAGATATAATGAAGAAAAACGTACTGCGCATGCCAAAACAGCCAAAATATAGGGGTGCTTCGATGATACCATGGGCTTGTCCATATACCCAAGAACCAAGTCTGTAATGTTAATAATTTTCGAGATATAATACCAAAACGTACTGCGCATGCACAAAGATATAATAAGCGCTAAAATATGAAGGTGCTTCGATGAGTCCCATGGGTCATCCATATACCCAAGAACAAGTCTGTAATGTTAATAGTTTTCGAGATATAATGAAAAACGTACTGCCATGCAGGCGAAAGATAAGGCTCAAATATGTGGGGTGTCTTCGATGATCATGGTCATCCATATACCCAAGAATCAAGTCTGTAATGTTAATAGTTTTCGAGATGCATAATGAAAACGTATCGCTGCACAAAGATATGGCTAAAATATGGGGAGTGTTTGATGATACCATGGGTCAGCTATACCAGAAACCAAGTCTGTAATGTTAATAGTTTTCGAGATATAAGAAAAACTACTGCGATCGCAAAGATATAGCAAATATGAGAGGTGTCTTGATGATACCATAATGGATCCATATACCCAGAACCAAGTCTGTAATGTTACTAGTTTTCGAGATATAGAAAATCATCGCGCATGCGCAGATATGCTAAAATATGGGGGTGCTTCGATATCCCATGGTCATCCATATACCCAAGAACAAGTCTGTCAATGTTAATAGTTTTCGAGATATAACGCGAACGTACGCGCATGCGCAAAGATATGGCTAAAATAGGGGGTGCTTTGATGATCCTAGGGCCATCCTTGCCGCAAATACCGAAGTCTGTTTTTAATGTTATTAGTTTTCTGAGATATAATCAAAAACGACTACGCATGCGCAAAGATATGCTAAAATATGGGGGTGCTTGATGATCCCATGGGTCATCCATATACCCAAGAACCAAGTCTGTAATGTTCAATAGTTTTCGAGGATATAATGAAAAAACGTACTCGTCATGCGCAAAAGATATGCATAAAATATGGGGGTGCTTGATACCTATAGGCATCCATATACCGCAAGACAAGTCACTGTCTGTTAATAGTTTTCGAGAGCATAATGAAAAACGTATCTGCGCATGCGCAGAAGATATGGCTAAAATATGGGGGTGCTTCGTGAAATCCCATACCTCATCCATATATCCAAGAACCAGTCTACATATTTAATAGTTTCGAGATATAATGAAAAACGTATACGGATGCGTCATGCAAAATATGAAATGACAGACAAACGGACAGACAGACAGACAAGAGAATGCGAATTAATTTGCATTGTCATCTGTAGTTCTGAACTTCATGCTTTAAAGTTTCAAGTCTCAGCTCATCGAGGAAGTTATTTTTAAAATCGCATCGCAAGATTTGTACCGAATGAGACAGACAACTAAAGAAAGCGAGTTAATAAACGTGGTAAAGAAATGTGATGTTCTTTTAAGTTTTTCAAGTTTCGAACTCAATATGTTTCCTACTATATAGCTCCTTCATCAGATTCAATATCGTCTCTTCTACGTGAATTTGTGCCATGCGGAAGAAAACATATCCCATCTGTTTCATTGTCCAAAGATATCGTGAGATCCACGACTTCAGCTCTTAAGAAATTCAAGATTTAATTGTTTACTCACTAACATCCCTGAACCAGCCTGTTAATTTGATCAAGATCAAGCAAGTCTCTTGAAAAATTCTCTTTGTCTTGCAACGGTCTTCTAGTTCACTTTTTTCCTCCCTAAATTATTTGCTACAATGTTTCTCCTTGCTTTTGCTGTTTCTTTAAAAGTTTTTTTTTCACTATTTTCGATGGTAAATCCTGGTATTTATGTCTGCTTATGCTTTGAGCATACGATTAAGCAGAAGGCTTGTATAAAAGTAGAACTCTGAACAAATAAATACTTTTTACGGCCAAATGATGTTGAGAAATCAAACATCTAGAATTTCGTCCGACATTTTCGTAACTGATTAATGCAAAATTAAGACAACCAAAAATGGTAGCTGTTTAGTTTCTTTATTTCTATGTACTTTTTAAAAAATTCAAATTTGAATCAAATTCAATTCAGTGCACAGTCGCATTTCCGATAAGTCATTAAGTGTTCTGTGTTCGGAGACATTATTTTGAAAAATAACATATATTTATTTTAACGTTATTTTTCAGTAACTTTGCATATGTTTTTAAACATTTTTAGAATAGAAAATATTGTAAAATTAGGGCTTTCAAAATAATATTTTATTTAAAGAAAACGGAGAGATTTGGAGAGAAAATGAGTTACAATATTTTGCCTTACGTCTAACAGCCATAGACAAAATCATATTCTAATCATACATAAACTTGTGCAGAATTACATTTTTATGATAGTTATCTGTGTTATGTTCTAAAATCTTTCTTGTACTTTAAAAATGGTTTTGAGATATAGTTTTGAGATATAGCTGAACATAGTTACTAAACTGGTAATTTTTCATAAAAAATGTTTTTCGTTTATATTTAAGCACTTAAAAATAATACTTGATTTTAAAATTGACCTTAGTTTTTAGAGAAAAACATCAAGAATATTACAGAAAACAATCTCAGAAAATTTCATATCAATACTTGAATAACGTTTTGAGAAATCATTGTCACGGTCGACAGTTTTCCTCAAAAATATCATTTCTCAGAAAACACATTTAAAGTTTTCATGCAATATAAAATAATGCTTACAGTTCGGTAATAAAGCAGCTGTAACTCCATTTGCAATTCACGTAGAGTAAAAAGTGAGACAGTTTTAGAAAGCTTGTTAAACAGGTTACAAAATTAAGTCATAATTTTTTTTGTTATAATTTCATCAAAAACGACAATTTTAAACCAGTCGGATACCTTAAGTAATGTACTTTGCGCTCAGACTAAAAATAGTGAGAAGTATACTCACTGGCATCTTTACATCATAACGTATCATACAAACTTCGGTTGAAATCTAGAAGTTGGTACACACTCTTAAAACGCTGCCAAATCGCCAAAGCAAGACGTTGACCGCTATATATCATTTGAGCCAAGTCGCCAAAGCCATAAACAGGGATTACCTGCATTAGCTTTGGCGATTTGGCGCCATTTTAAGAGTGTGTACCAACTTCTAGATTTCAACCCAAACTTCTTCGCACAATTCTTTTAAATTGTGTTTATTCAGAAATCTAACATAAAACAGTGAGTCCTTTGCTCACTTTGCTTTCACCGTCAGAGTCTGAACGCATCCCTATTACCACAAGTATATCTAGCAGATGTCGTCAATATACCCAGGAATACCGCTATATTTGAGTACGACGTTTCTTGGCATTCAACGCCATTTTGGTGAAAAACAGGCTAGAAACGCAATTTCAGCTGTTTCGCCAATTTGAAGATTTATTACAATCGTAGCAACAGTTCAGTGTGTTGTAATGACGTCAGCAGTCTCTCTCGTTCTGTGATTGGGGCTAATCTAACTGTACTATGAATGGAGATAGAAGTAACCGCTCATTTACCGAAAAGATTTTGAGAAGTTTAGGGCATGAAGCTTTCTTTCCTAACCCGTCTGTCTGGTAAGGGAATCCACCCAACTGGTACTGTAAGAGGTCTTTATGACCTTAAACAAGGGGAAGGAAAACGCACTCCGAAAGTCCGGAATTTTTTGACGTGGAAATGTATTTTCGCTCGTTACAGTGATAGTCGGTCGAACTTTCTTGTATGACAAAATATCGTCAGATTTGAATCTCTAATAACTACGAGACTAAAAGTGTGAAAAGAATGGTTGACCCCACAACGGATAGATCATATCTGTAAGTGTTTGTAGCATAGTATTTGTTTTGCCTGTGACTTTGGTTGGTTGGTTTGGGATTTATTGGCGCAAGAGCCAAATTTGGCCATGCTGCGCCAAACGTACGGTGAAAGTACAGAATATGGTGGGGTTTTGCCTGTGACGTCATCGTACCAGTGTAGACACATGCGCGTGATTGTTATGAATTAGCTTTACGTAAGGTTATAAATAAGTGTAGCGTGAAAACTCGTTTAGCTAGGAGGTTGATTCTGGTGTCATTTTAAAGAGCTCGAGGAGTATTACTAGGACCCAAAGTGAAACAATAAAAATATTTATCAGAATATAAGTAAAAATCGGTATTAAATTGAAAATTTCAAACTCCGCATGTTTTTTTTATGTGGATATGGAAAGTTTTCTTTCGAATTGTACGAAACTTACAGAATACTTGACAATACGTAAAAGAAACATTGTGTTAAAATTTGAATATTAAGGGAAATATGAGAGTAAGGGAATAAACAGATATGGAGCCATCAAAAGCTACTCTCAAAGAAAGGCGCATTTCGGTTCCGCGCCGTAGATTTTTCGTGAAAACGTCCGGATAAAATCATAAAACAAGTGTTTCGTATTAATATCTAATTTAATAATCAATCTCTTTAATACAATATTTACACAGAGTAGTATAATGGTTACAGAATAGATAAATCGCAAGATACCACAGACCCTTGCTACATGCGATAAACTTGCGATTTATCTATTCTGTAATCATTATATTACTCTGTGTAAATATTGTATTAAAGAGATTGATTATTAAATTATATATTAATACGAAACACTAGTTTTATGATTTTATCCCAACGTTTTCACGAAAACTCTAAGGAAGGGATCTTAATAAGGGAATGTCATTTTTTCCTCCTTTTCTGGAGCCGCGCTGGACTAGTGGTAGGGTCTCAGCCTTGGGGCCGGCGGGCTCCAGGCTTGAAACCCGGATTGATTCCACTGAAGATCCGACGTGTATGGGGCCTGCTGCACGCCGAATCATAAGTAGTGGCCAAACGCCCTCCCGTTGGTGTGACATGGAAACTTGGAGAGGGGGCACCAGCTCGGGTGGCGTCCTCGTCATCTGACCGGGTTCAAAATGACGAGGTTCGTCCCAAAATAGCCCTCGTGTTGCTTCAGAAAGGGGACGTTAATATAACTAAAACTAAACTTGCTTTTCTGTATTCTTTTCTTCTCCGCCGCGCACGTTCGTACTCTTCGATTAATTGAAAGATTTATTAATTAAGAAAAAAAGATTTTTTGTAATAATTCAGTAAGAACATTGCAGAAAAAATTTTTAAATATAAAACATAAATTTTATCTTCTTATAAAATACAAAGAGTAAATTAAATAAAATGCAATTTAAAATTCAAGCAAATTAGAAAAATAGTGTTACGAACATGGAAAATCGCTTCCCAGCAATGTTAGTCTTATGGTTGGGAAGAGAATTTTACAAGGTTAACCATGGAGTGACGGGAAGCGCCTGTTCCGAGATCCCTGACTTGGCGACCATTTTGGCGGCATGGCGAAAAATTTGGCGACCTTGGCGACAAATAGATAATACCAGAAAATGCAACCCTTTTCTCGATATTTCTATTAGGAAAGAGAATACACTTGAATATACGAGAAAACTCCATGTGACGTCACGGCCTGTCGGAGAGAGTATATAAGGAAGGCGCCTGGATCAGAGAGGGTAGTGTTGATCCATTGGGAATGACTTGAGAGTCTCGTCCGCAGTGCGAGCTAGGAAGCTGGTGAGCTGAGCGCTATTGGAAGTGCAGTTATTGTCGTTACAAGTTATTTGCTGACTGTTTGTGTTGCTAAATATCAAAGTGCTGAACTCTTATTACCTGTGATTTGTTGTCTGTTTACATTGCTGATCTGCGCAAGGACTACTGTTTCCTGTACCTGTGCTACTTTTTTCTTGCATAGTTGTAAATAAACCTTCATTCTCCATTATCCTGCGTGTTGGACTGTTTACACCATACACCCACAGTAAGACTTTTGCAACAATATTACATTGTTTTAGCGGCGCGGTATTTCAGATTGAAATTCTTTGTCTTTATAGTTATTTGGATTATTTTTTGTCTTCTTATAAAAGTACTTTGACAAAATACCTAAAAAAAGTTATAATATTTTATGTCGAAAGTTCTATGCAACATTGCAGAGAGGCGCAGACCCGAATTTAACAGGAAATATTTGATATTATAAGAATAATATCAAAGTCTATAGAAATTTGAGAGATTTGGTCTAGATCAATTTGGTGCCCCATCAGAAGTGTAACAAGGTATTTCAGCGCCTACCGCCCATCAAAAATATATACATAATAAAATAATTGAGAATAAAAAAACTTTTATCTGATTAAAACTTTAGAAATTTACAAATCGTTACTTTGTCAAAATTAGATTTGGCACGGTTACCATATAAACAAAAGCATTTTTTTTCTATTCTAATCTACATATCTATGAAATGCAGTAAAATATTTAATATTTTATTTAATATAATAAAACATATTTGAAATCTAGAATTTGGTACACACTCTTAAAACGCTGCCAAATCGCCAAAGCAAGACGTTGACCCCTGCATATCATTGGAGCCAAGTCGCCAAAGCTATATGCAGGTATTACCTGTATTAGCTTTGGCGACTTGGAGCCATTTTAAGAGTGTGCACCAACTTCTAGATCTCAACCTGAAACATATATAAACACTTTGTATTTTATTTAAAATTTTTAAATTTAATACAAAGTATTTTTAAATTATATACAAAATGTATTTATTTAATTGATCAAAATCAAACGTCTTCTTCAAAATTTTAGATAAATCGGTAATATTTGAAAAACGTAAATTTTGTTCACAAATATTATGAAGCAACAGGAAGGTTTTAGTGATAGTTCCCTGGTAATTAATTAAATGATTATAATTTTTAATTAATTAAAAGTTTCTATGCATTAAAGTGCAACAGAAAGAGGATTTTGTGTAATCTAATACTTTATTCTAACTGACATACCCTGCGATACCTGATTACCTAGAAAATATTTCCATATCTTTTATTAATAAAAAATTTACTATTTCATTAGTTAAAATGAAGTTTTTACTAAAACCTTCCTGATGCTTCGGTATCTAAGTGGAAAATTAGAAGTAATAATAAATACTTGTTACTAGGGATGGGAAAAACCTACCGGTTAAAACAAAAAACCGGATGTTTTTGTTTCGATTAACCGATTTTATTTGTGTTGTTATTTTTTGACTCGTTATAAACGATTTCGTTACTGTTCTGAAACTTGTATTGACCTTTCCAATTACCATTGCATCTGCTGAGAAACTTTTTTAAGATTAAAAATGATAAAAAAAAATTACTTGAATTAGCTTTTCAGTGACACCTGTTTCCTTTCTGTAGACCTTTTCCTCTTAGTTTAAATCAACTTTGAAAATTAATTTAAACAGAATTCGTAAGTGCTTTTTCATTGTATTTATTTCAATATCTTTCAAAATGCAAAAGCGTGCGAGTGATAGAACAGTTACATAGTTTTATATTTCTCTGTTTAATCGATCGAGCGCTTAAAATTAAGTTTATTTCTGTGGATATTTCCACATTACCATTGGTTTTGTGATCACAGGATTCTAGCTTCCTTAGATTTTTGTATTTCACTGTTTAATAACGAACGCCCTTTTACCAATGTTAATCTTCAGTTACTTTTCGTGGATATTTGGTTTTGTGATTACGCGCGATTTTAGCTTCTTAGATTTTAAAATGTATAAACAAAAATTAAAATTCTGCCAAATTATTTTTAAATCCACGTTGGCATTCCATCGAGAATAATAGATAATTCATCTATACACACTCGATAGTAGGTAATTCATATGTTCTTAAGTTTAAGGTGTTTAATGTTTCTGGATTGGATTTAAAACGTATCAACGGACAAAAAAGAAATTTCCATTCACCTTTGCATTTTTTAATTACAGGTATATGGTCTCTTTTTTTTACCTTCGTAATAAAAAGAGACCATATACCTGACGTAATATCTATATAATACGTAATATCTATATTTCAGGTATTATTTTTTCTCATTAACAATACAATTTCTGTTTAGAAAGAAATCTGGCACACATGTTCCTTCGCACCCAAAAGGATTAATTACGCTGTTAAAAAGTATCTAGCGGGAGTAAAAAAGGTGTTTTTTAACGTTTTTCCGAAGCTACCTTCAGAACATATCATCACACAAAAACTATTTTTGAACCATCTTAAAAATAAAAAAAGATAGCTTCTCAGCGACACCTGTTTCACTTTTGTAACACTATATCTTTGACTTTTAATCACTTTTCAAATTTTTTTTAAAACAATTTATATCGTTTTTGTTTGTTGTTATTTTAAACCTTTTTCATTTTTTAATCTTTCACAAGTTTCGGTAATGTTAAAATTAATTTGCATTCTTTGGACAGTTCCACTTTCATTTCCTTTTAACTTTACATTTTCTAACTACGAATTTTTGATTTATTTTGACATTCACAGAATCTGGAATTCAGGAATATTTTTCCCTGTTAGCCACTACTGTCATATCATTTGACTATTAAAGTCTTTTAATATAGTAATGTATGAATGCGGATCACACAATTTGAACCAACCACACGTTTTATATATTTTCACAAAAACATAAACTCAACCGAAAATATTTTCCAAAATTATTCACGTTGTCATTCCATCATGAGCACGTAGCATTTTGTGTAGTGAATATTTGTTTGAGCGTTGCTGAATTTTGTAACTGTTGGATTTTAGTAGAGTTGATATCGAGATGCTTATTAATTAGTGGTAAATGTTTGTTAAAACGTGTATTACCTATACTTACAAGTCAACACATGATGCTTTGAACAAAGATTTATAACATAACAAACTACGATGTGAATATTTCGTAAGATATGGTGGGAACAAATAAACCATGACTAACAAAAGATCAGTCAACAGCGCTTGAAGTAACGGGGAATTTGGTTGCTGAAAAGAACGTTGAACCTCTCTTACTTGAAGTCTCGTCTGGAACTGAAACAACATTTCTTAATTAATTTAATGTTACTGAAATCCAATCTAAATGTTCTTACTGAAATCCAATCTAAATGTCTACTTTCCTGAAATACAATCTAAGTATCGTAGGTCTTGCCCTGGCTCCATCAAGAATAGCTATCAGACATTTGATGGTGACCGCATAGCACATTCTCTGTTACAGTTATTACTGGTTTTGCTCACACTGAGAATCCTAGCAGCGGTTCCCAACCTATGGACCGCGACCCACTTGTGGGCCATGGATAGCGTATTTGTGGGCCGCGGAATGCTAGTCAAAAGTCGAAGTCAAGACAGTTTCAAGAGTCGTCGCTCGTTTCTGTGCTTTAGAAACAATATATTTTCATTCCTTTCACAGTAAGATTTACTAATTATTGTCATTTTCGTACCTAATATATATATATATCAAAACCTACGAAACAAAAGACAAAAATTTAATAATTTGAAAAATATCATGGCAAGCCGCTCGTCAGGAAGAAAAGTCCACCTGTGATATTAATTTCTCTTCATGACGAGCGGCTTGCCATGATATTTTTCAAATTATTAAATTTTTTTTCAAGTATGTAATTGACTTTTTTTCCTTTTTTTCTTATGTTTTGATATATTACTTTTTTGTTGACTCAGCTTTTGCGCGAATGCAGAAATACCTTTCTCTCTTTTTAATATGAATTTTTCTTGTACTTGTGTAATAATTTAATTTTTGCATCTTCCAAAAAAATTTGTTTTTGTTGTTTTATATATATATGTATATATATATATATATATATATATATATATATATATATATATATATGTAAATAAACAAGAAACAAAAGACAAAGATTCAAAATCATACATATTCCATATTTGAATTGTCTTTTTCAACTATTAATTTAGTCTTAACAGTAACAGAATTAACTTGATATGAAAAAAAGCTTTCTATAGGTACTTTTGGCATGAATTTAATAATTTTGACTATTCGATAATTTAAATTTAGATATTAATCAGTTAAAATTCTTAAAATGGATGTTTGATGTGTTTGTTGCTTTGCTTGTGAATAAATTTGTTTTTGTTGCTTTATATATATATATATACAGTGTGCCCTCTAAAGTCTGTTGTCACCTCAATAATTTCTGAACGGTAAGAGCTATAGTCATAAAAGTGGGGTCTAGATATAATAAAGTTGCCATGAGGTACGCAAGAAAACCGATTACAGTGCCAACTGCCGGCAAAAGGGTTCTTATCTCAAAAACGATACGATATAGGGACAAAAGTCAATTACAAAGTTATTCAGCATCATCGATTTAGTAAGAGAAGACACCTTCCGTACAGTAATGTTAAAAATAGAAGGCGTTAAATGCATATTTCTTTGGTTCACAACTCCCAAAATTGTAACGCTACATAACGCGGAAGAAAAGAGAAAACGTCACAGTCCTTAGCATCCCTTATCGTGGCACAGTATTAGCGTGCGTGATTACTATACGAGAGGACCCCGGTCAAGTGTCCAACAGTACATTCGGGACGCAATCCAGCAACAAGTCATCGGTGTGGTGGTTGCGTAGAAAGGCCTCCACGTTCACCTGATCTGAAGCCATTGGACTTTTTTCTGTGGGGATACATCAAACAGCGAGTGTACGCAACCCCTCAACCAAACATTGCAGGAACTTCGAAACCGTATTACGGATGCTTGTGCCAGCGTGTCACCTTGTGCAATGTGAGCAGCGGGAAGTGCAGTCCCGTGTCCAGATGTGTATTGTTGCTGAAGGCCACTATTTTGAGCAGGACAGATAGATGAGCCTCATTTCCGGCAAGTGCAGTTTTGTTCAAGGCGATCAAACAAATGTGCGTTTTGTGCTTTTCATTTGTATCATTTTTGTGTGCAAGATGTTTTTTCGTAATAAATCGATGATGCTGACTTTTTTCCCGTATTTCTTACCGTTTTTGAGATAAGAACGCTAACTCCGAATTTTGCCACCAGGTGGCGCTGTAAGCGGTTAAGCGTTTTCCTTCCGTAGTGCATGGCAACTTTACTATACCTAAACTCCACTTTTATGACTATAGCTCTTGCCGTTCAGAAATTTTTGGAGTGACAACGGACTTTAGCGGGCACACTGTGTGTGTGTGCGTGCGTGCGTGCGTGCGTGTGTTTAGTTAGTGGGCCTCAAAATATTTTTTACACAACAAGTGGTCCGCACAGTCAAAAAAGGTTGGGAACCGCCTGCTATATGCAATACAAACAAAAGATCTAATAAGGCGATTTTCAAACATATTGCATACTTAATAATTTGATTAAAATTCCCAATTTACTTTCCAGGCTGCTCAATTGTTTCTCGAAATTATTGGAAATCTCCTATCTGGTACCAGAACTGTAGTTTCAGCGTTCAACAACTTCAAGTCCTCTGCAGGAAACTGGATAAGCGCTTGGTATGTTTTTTAACTTAATTCAATACATAAGGCCAGAGGTAGCGCCAATGGTGGGCGTGGAGCCCTTGTGGGGGATGATGGATAAACCCTGCCCCCCGTCGGGCGGATTCTAACACCACTCCTGGATAAGGCTAATAATTGACCGAGCGAAGATAGGTCTACGTTTTAACTCTCTGACATGTCATTTGATGGCCATACCAATATTGAGAAAAACGCTATTGATCATTTCGCTCGAAATAAAACCCGAAAAGCAAATTTTATTTTAAGTTGTTTTGTTAAGATCTAAAACTAATACCTTTATCTCTATATATGTATTCACACTGCTCAAAACAATTAGGGTATATTGTGAGTTCGATATGAAACAACCATATAATTGACACCATTTTTAACCAACGTTAAAAATGAAAATTATAACGTTTACAATGTTTGTAATATGCAAAACGTAGAGTCGTAGGAGAATAAGCGTTTCCGAATTTCTTACGTAGGAAGATGTTAAAAGCAACTGACGCGTGTTGAATGTTTTTAACATTGAATACGATGTCTCAACAGCATGAATTAACTGAATCGATAGCCTGCAGGGCCATCGGTCGTTTTGAGAATTTGAAAAATGGAAATGTTCTCCGAAGATGAGGATCGGTATTTAACACTAACGGTCGGTAGAAACCGCAGTATGAACGCCACTCTATTGCAACTGCACCTTCAGAGGGCTACTGGTACTTGAGACTCAACTCAACCTGTTCGAAACCAACTCCATCATGTTGGGTTGTATACTCGCAGACCTATGATTTCTGTTTCATTAACAGCGGGCCACCATGCTGCTCGCAGAAAGTGGACACAAGAGCATCTCAGATGAGGCGAGTAATGATGTATAATCCACGATTTTTTGAGTAACAAATATTTTTCTATTGGAATTTTTTAAATATCTGTTACAAATAACTGTTATTTCAATCACACTTTTAGTTTTCAAAAAGTCTTTTTAAGTATACTTAAAGTGTTCTAAAAAATTTGATAAATAAATTATTTATTTTTAATAAACTTTCTGAGATCTAATGTTTTGTTCTTTATACTGTCAACGCATGGCGCCAGCAAAAATTCTTTTGGATATTTGTAGAAAGAGATGTTATAACGTGAGTTCACGGGTCACAATAATAACTAATCAGTCGCAGAAGTCATCCTTCGACGTCAGAGTCGCAGTTTTCGGTGCAGTATGGGATCTGTACCGCGACTATTCTTTTTTAAACAATTACAGGGCCGCCACCAGGACACATTTCTGGGAAACTTGGCTAGGAAAGTCCGTTACGGAGTAAATAAATTGTCCAGAAACTTCTGGAACTTCCTGGATTAGACATTCCGATCTAGCTGGTATAGTAGTTTTTTCTGTGGCTAATAGAGAGCATAACTTTGAATGCTCTGCATTGGTTGAAAATAAAGGAATTTCCTCTACTCCTGTCAGTATCTCGCTCTTCTCCAGGTCTACCATGAAACTAAATTTTTGTAGAAATTCCAGGCCGAGAATACAGGGATCGGTGATGTGTTGTCTGTTTACGTTGCTAATCTGTGCAAGTTCTATTGTTTCCTGATAATTGTGCTACGTGTTTTCCTACACATTTGTGATTAAACCTTCATCCTCCATTATCCTGCTTGTTGGACTGTTTACACCATACACCCAGAGAAAGAGTTTTGTAACAATACTTACTTACTGTATATTATTATTAATAAGAAATGTTGTCTACAAACGTTGTTTCCTTTTTCAAAAAACCGAAAACCGGTTATTTTGAGTGGTTTTAACTGAAAGGTTAAAACCGAAGTTCAAAAAACCGGTTGACTGAAAACCGGTTGTTTTTGCAATAACCGCCATCCCTACTATCTATCGATGGCCGCACCGACCTATACATTATCAGGAATGGAGCACTGACGGCTCAGCGATATAGAGATGATATCCTCAGACCTATTGTGGTGCCTTACGCTGCAGCAATCGGGGATGAATCCATTCTCATGGAGGATAACGCCAGGCCACACCGTGCTGAGCTAGTGGACAATTTCCTTTTCGACGAAGGAATCTTTCGAATGGATTGGCCAGCATATTCCCCAGACTTGAACCCAATAGAACATGTTTGATCCATTCTAGGAAGAAGGGTTGCCGGTCGTTTATTACCCCGAGAAACAATTCCGCAGTTGCAAAGCTCTCTTATACAGAAGTGGAAGAGAATACCCTAATCCCTCATTGATAACCTCATTGATTCCATGCCTCGTAAGTGTGCGACATTGCTTTCGGTCAGGGAAAATCATACCTCTTATTGAAACTCATTTTTACCCAGTGAGTGCTTGTCAGCTCAGAAACAAGCAGTGCTGCAAAAGTTTTATAGACCTAAGTTGTAGGAAATTTTGTGGTGATTATTTTTGTATATAAAGATAATATACTAAAAATTGATAGTTTTTGAGTTACAAGCAAAATACTGGAGAACATTTTTTTTTATGTTTTTTGGCAATAACTAAAATTCCAACAAAAATTATTGGAGTCAAACCTCAGAATCGTAATCAACACCCGAAAAAGCATAAAGAAGCAAAAAATTAGAACTCCTCCAGAATTGGATGTAACCAGCGGGAGTGACCTCCCCGAAACTTTCTCGCATACGACCAGTAATGTGGGGTGGGTAAAACCCTGTGGGTAGGTGAATATTCTTGGGGTATTTACTCAAGGCCTGGTTATTTTGAGAAAAAAATTATGAATGGAGATTTACAATGAAACATATCAAATTCATGAATTCCTGAAACTTAATATTTTGCAAAAAGAATTGCGTATGTTCTCAATTTTGGTACCAGAACTTTATTTAACTTTTTGCCTACGAAATCTTACTACTGATATCACGCAAGATTTCACCATAACTTCCATCTGGAGAATGTCAGAACGAACTTTCAATTTAGGGGTTGCCATAATTTCCGAAGTGCGGCTCGCTACATTTAACTTCGTAGACTGCCAGGGTCAAACGCCAACCATACTCACTTAAGTAAAATAAGCGAAACGCTCGCCAACACACAGTCGTAATGTGAATTTTGAACTAAATGTGGAATTTGAACACCTTGTTTTTTAACCGATTTGAACGAAATTTGAGCACAGATCTATAATTAATGTTAGAATCCGCGACATCAAGTTTTATTTATCTGAGTCAAAGGGCTTATGAGATACAAGTATGCGATTATACAGACGGACAGACAGTCACCCGTTGACGGATTTGGCCCAAAATTTTATACGGACCTACATTCATGACGATAAAACTATGCACCAAATTGTATCCATCTAGCTATTCAAGTTTTTGAGTTATAATGTTCACATGACTTCGGACATACAGACAGACTTCCCTTTGACAGATTTTCTCCAAACTTTGATAGAAACCTACAAATTAAGTTTAAAGACCACATACCAAATTTCATCCCCGTAGCTTTAATAGTTTTCGAGTTGTTGTGTTCACAGACACACAGACATACAAACACACAGACAGACGTAATTCCAAAATTGTGTTTTTCGGAGTCAGGGAGGTCTAAAACGTAGAGATTAGTCAAAATCTCGAGTTCGAATTTTTTTGACGATTACAATACTTTCTCTTTGTATTCTTCGTATACGAGAAAGTAAAAAAACGACTTAACGACTGAACTACTGAGAAAAAGCGAAAAAGAGCCAAATGAGGAAGTTGCGCCAAATGAGAGCTGAAAAAATTCAGCTCAAATGAAGGCAAATTCCTGCGGAGAAAGGGTTGCTTTTCTCCTCCTTCGCGATGCTCTTTGCGTTAATATCGAATCCATAGGAAGGGCAAAACTTGATGCAGCTCTGGTCTGTCTCTTTCTCTCTAAATTCTTGATTGATTTTCTGTCTTCTTTTTCCATTTTTTTATTACTTTTTTGCCATTTTCGTTGCTCACAGAATTCTGAAAGTGGAAAAGTAAGCCAA
Source organism: Araneus ventricosus (assembly GCA_013235015.1). Lineage (NCBI taxonomy): Eukaryota > Metazoa > Arthropoda > Arachnida > Araneae > Araneidae > Araneus > Araneus ventricosus. The sequence goes on along the minus strand of BGPR01008626.1, from coordinate 18,147 downwards.
TTAGAATAAAAACGGAAATACAATCTTTTAAAATAATTTCGTTCGGACTGCAACACTTATAGGCGAGTCGCAACTGTTTCTACCCAAGAAATCACATTTTTTGTTTGTTTGTATAATATGCACATACTGTGAATTTTTTGTTTCCCGACAAAATACGGTCAATAAAATTTAATTATTCCTTGTTCCCTGCGTCGTTTTTTTATCATGTCTTGCAACAGCTATAGATAATATATCAGTCAACAAAACATTTCCTTACACGCAGTTTATATCCAAAATCATAATATCCCTTATTTTTTTGAGCAGTGTATTTAACGTAGTGTATTGAGCATTCAATGATTTTTAACGTAGGACTACCTTCCTCCCATTGGGTTCTCAGGAAGGAATTTGATTCACACGCCTATATGCCACAAAAAACATTTTATGGGAGATCCTCTATATATCGGTAACTACATATGTTAAAAACATAACAAATGTCGTATTTTAGAGATAAACGGTAACAACAGAAGTTGCAAAAAAAAAAAAAGAAAGAAATTGAAAATCAGAAAAGAGTCACGCGAGTAAAGTAGTCCTATGGCTTTAACATTAGCGGCTGTTTGAAAAAGACAGCCTCCCGCCATTTTTTTTCCTGTTCAGTTGATTTTTTAAGTCTTCATAAATGAGAGAAACAGACGTAGCAAAAATAACAGTGAAAAATCATTTAAAAAATACTTATTTATTAATAGTTAAAAATTAGTAATTTCTTTTCTAAAAATAATTTGAAGTCAAAAAATCTAGTAATAAATTTTTTTTAATTAAGTATTAAACTAATGAAAGTTATTTAACCCTTCTTTGCATGATTTTTTCTTATTGGTGAAATATATCAAGGTGATATAATTCATGTTCAAAATTAAAGGAAAAATGGTTAAAAAAATCTTAGTATATATTTATAGTATAAATTTAGCAAAAAACAATATGATGGAAATGTCCATCATCATGCAAAGTTAGATTAAACGCAAACTTTTTCAGAAATTGCTCTAAAAATAACAGAAACACATGTTACAAACCTTTCATCCACATCACTTTTTTAGCAATAGAAACTCAAATATAATAAAACAAAATTAAAAACGAAATCATACGTTTATTGCAACTACAACAAACAGCGGAATGACAACTTCAAGCTGGTTTTACTGATAGTGACACTTGCTTATTTTTGACAGCTATGTTTTTTTTATGCAATGGACATTAAAAAGGTATCCAGACACGATCAACTTAAAGTGAACTTGATCTTTTATATAATTTTTGGGCATTCAATGTTATGATGGAAATTTCCGCCATCATGCAAAGAAGGGTTAAAAAGTTCCTAATTTAAGATATGCAGAAATCATTAGTAGGAAATGTAGAACTTTATATTGCAGAACCCCCACGGTGATTTAGCGCGAGCCGTTACTGAGGCTATTCCTATGAAGTTATGCCTAACATTTCGGAAGCTAACGGTTTTGTTCTGTAAACAATTGTTCCCATTGGCAAAACAGAAATAAACCCCACGTACCTTAATGTGAAATTCTGAGATTTTGAAAATTCGCCTTAACATATACCATATAGGTGGTACGGAAGCGAAGATCCCGTTGAGCCTGTGTCCAGATCAGACATGCATTGGATGGACATAAAACGACTACCAGATTTGCTCATTTTTAATTAGCATTCAGAATTATTAATACTTACCTGATGCTCATTTTTAATCATATTTCGTGCATGTATAATGGGTAAAAAGTCTCCGTTCGATGCAAAACGATAAATCAAACGCAACAAAATTCTGCGTAGAAATTTTAATACATAAAAAAGAGTTGTGCAATAACACTGATTCATCTACAGGGAGATCCAAAAATGTATAGACACTTTGAAAAAGGTTACATTAACAATTAGTAATAAATATCAAAATTCCATAACTTATAATAATATGCAGAAAGTTAAAAAAAAGAAGTAGGTACAGATGCAATTCATTTTTACAAATAACATATAGCTCAAGGAGTAGAGGCCCGCTACAGGTAATTTTTTATCATTGAACTTAGTAGAAGAAAAGAATACACAAGATATACAAAATGTATAACACAGATTGAATGAAATAAAAACGTGCAATAGCAGAACAAGCCAAAAATAATTAAAGTTGAATAACAACATATATAACCCAGTTGAATAACAACATTAAAAGTAGTATTGTTTAGTAACGGATTCGGAAACCCTCCGCACTTTTGCGCATGCGCCGGGCTGAGTTATTTTCATCAAAATAGGGGGAAATTGAAGAATGGAAGGATGATGTTTATATTTTCCTGGGCGTGATCTAACAAAGAACTCCGGAAATGCGCTCATATGACTCATTGCACATGGATATATATAGTTCAGCAATGGATTTCGAGACTACCACTTTTGGACGATTTTACACCGGAAAGGTGCTGTGTGTGAGTCATATGAGCAAGTATTTCGAGTTCTTGTTAGATCGCGCCCAGGAAAATAAACATCACCTTCCATTCTTCTTAATTTCCTCATTTGATGCAGGTTAACTTCCGCTCGCCGGTGCAAATTGCAAGTGAGGGCTTGAATGCCGTTGTTATATAGCATCCTCCAGTCGCATGGAGCACCTACGCATTAACATTCCGACGAAGATCTAGCCTGTGAAATTCCTGATGAGTAAGTGGTTTGAATGAAAGAGATAGAACAATACTGTCATACACACTGCCGGATTCTCTACTCTCTGATGGATGCCTTTTGTGACGATACGTAGCACAATGTTTGTAGTACGTGAACCAGCCCATTCAACAAATTGGAGGGGAATCTATCATTTGAGCAAAGAATGTGCCAAAATGGAAATGACATATCTTATTGTCGTTTGCAGTTCTAACGGGTCATTTTATCAAGTACTGGTGAATAATTATAACTAGTAGTCCTGTAGTTTGAATGTCAAAATTAAATTATAAAATGAAATAGCTATGGGTCCAAGCCACGGAGGTCAAACGCTCCTTGTCGTTAGTATGGCGCTGAGTTTGAAAAGTGGTTGATGACTCCAGGTGTCGTCCTTTTATCTGATTAGATTCAAAAAATATTATTCTAAGATAATCTGTTATTCTAAGATTACCTTCTATTTCTTTTAGTTGTATTGATTATAACCTCAAATTACTACAGTTTGAAAATAAAATTATCACCATCTGATTTGCTGAAGGCTAGTTTCTTCGTTTAATGACGTATTCTTGAAACGGCCATATAAAAATCTTAAATATGTATGTCAATGAAATTTTCAATCTATATAAAAAAATTAAAAAGAGATAATGCAGTAATAGATTAACAGCCCCAATCATCAACTGGAGTTGACGCTGACCTGGAGGCCAGTGCTCTGATTTTCTTATTTCACGCCAAAAGAGACGTTATTATGTGACCCCGGTAAGAAGAGAGACATAAATTCTATACAAATAATGAATGTTCATGTATTAAACTTTAAGAAATCCATCCAAAATTCTATGGAAAAGAGAATACTGCACCCGTTTCTTGTTTTTTTTTCTAAACAAAAATATTTTGCCATTCCAAACCAAATAATTGAGGTTAAGATAAAGTTTTGTTATAATTGAAAATATATTTATCAAATATTGTTTATCAACATATATTATATTATTTACATACCGAGAAGATTTTTTTTGTTTAATTTATTTGTTGTATTTTATCTGCGTTTGAAATTAACAACTGTACAAAACTCAGTTTTGTGATTTTTCATTAAATTTAGATGCAAATGCATTTTAATTCATAATTATTCTGAACTTATTTGCTATCATCCATGACTGTGCGAAAATTTGAATTATTAATTTTTAAAACGAGTGTAAATGTTAATATTTCATATGAAAAACTGTGTTATAAGTATTCGTCAGTCGCCTATCACCCACTCTCTATTTTCGAGAAAACTTGGGCAGAGTCCTCAGCCTCTAAAAAAGCAAACATACTAGGCTATTAATATGGGCGAAGAGCTGACGGCAGAAGATGGCTAGTTTGAAATTACATGAAACTTTGTTTGCTTAATTTTTTTCCCAGCATTAAATGAAATTCAGTTTTAAGAATCAGCTTTTTCTATCAGTGGTTATTTACTTTTTACTTGATATCTATTTGTTTTATTCAATATCTATATTAAACCATGATCGTTTAAAATTATGGTTCTGCTAAAGGATACTCAAAGCTGACTGAAATGTCGCTTAAATGTATACCATGGGTTGTTATTTTGGTATGGTATCTGAATTTCTCGATGTTGGTTAGAGATTTAAAATTGGCCCTCAGTCTCGAGACATTAGAGTTTCTCGCCAACGCGCCAGTTGAAGTGTATACATCCAGTTGATCATTTCGGTCAGTATCTGCTTGTCTATGTAAATTCTCGTTTAACCGCTGATCATGGTTTAACCTATGGATGGTGAATAAGGCCGCTACTCTTAGCCAAATTACATTTTAAAATACATCGCTGTTTCACCCCTGTCAAGATAATTTTTTCTTGTGGGAAGTTTTGCTATTCATTTTACTTGTTATAATTTGTTTTAAATAGGCATTTAAAATATGCTAAGGAATACTTAATTACAGTAATTTAGAAGATCTACAGCAAAAATACCCTCTATTGAATCTTGCGTTCTGAGAGTCTTTCTTCTGTGCAAATAATTGTTTCAAACAATTGGAACGCAAAAGACCTTTGAATAACAACCTATTAGATGCAAAACATTCTGTTCCTTGCATAAAAATTAGCACTGTGTTAACTTTTTGAAGCATTGTGGGTTATTTTCAAAAACCACTCTGAATGATGCATCTTTTATCTCCTGCTGAATAACGCCGATTATAAAACCATATAATAGCAAAACACACGTGGATTAATTCTTAGCAATTGGAAACAGATTAATAACGATATTTTCCAGCCTCCTAAAGCGCTTGTGGATCAATCCTCATACTCACACGTGTATAAATTATGCAACTTACTAGAAAATCACGCGTCAAGGTTGACGGCAAATCGTTCTTCATTCAGAGAAATTTTGTCAAATTGATGTGTTTATAATTATATATGCGAGAGAAATAAGTTTAGATATTGACAGAAAACAAATAAATAAAATAAAGACATGTTCTAAGACAGCAAATTTATTTTATTAGAGTATATTATTATATATTTCTTTATTCAAAAAACCCTGGTAAACAACATTTCGTGTGAAGTATTTTTCGTTGTTTAACAATTTTCTCTGTACTCAGATGTCTTTGCAAAATTTTAACGATTGGGATCTTCCTAGACCTGAAAATATAGAGCGTCCATGAAGACAGGTCATCGGAAGTAAATTCCAATTGATCGGCGTTTGCCTTATGATGTGTTGAGGTTAGCCAATGCGCTTTTGGAATTAACGGGAACTGGCGGCGCTTGAGACGAAAATGTAGATTCACGTCACTGGGGCTAATTTTGTTAAGAAAGAACGCCGCCAGGATTACATTCAGACACAAATTTTCGCACTATAAATTTCATGGAGACCAGTACCGATAAAGGAGTGCCGTTACAAGTCCTGTTTGTAATTTAAATTTGAGCAACATGACGATTACTCTCTTAAGCATCAGTCGCGGGGTAGCGCCTGATGAGCAAATCATGAGAGAAATCTTAGGTGGATACCTTTGCAGGTCGTTCTGCCTTCTTTTTCTTATATTATTGAAACTGAGCTGTAAAAGGTATGAGCTCATCCTGTAGTTTTGTTTATTTGAACGGATTCTCTTTTCCAGTGTCTTCGCTGGTTGGAGCTAAATGACACGCTTTACAAAGGTTCGACCTCCATGTTGATCGGAAGTTTTGCCATGTAAATGCTTCAATTGTAGGTTTCTAGTATCATTACTGAGGTATTTCTGATTGAATCGCGCGGTGAATCCTGAAATTGCGAATTTTACCTGCCTGATGTCTTAACAGCCACATGTTGTTCTGGTTTTGTCCAGTGCAGCGAATAATATTTGTTGTGAGTGACAGAGTGAAACTTGCTCCAAAGCTACTGATTTTATTCAACTTTTCGATGACACCTGCTCGTGTACTCCTTTTGGAACAACTGAAGTGTTCGTCTGAAGTCGCCTATGATTATTATAACTTTTGCCTCCAGAAAAGGCTGTATCGTTATTCTCAAATCTCTGCAAAAGACAGTCAATAACGAAGACCTTCTTGTGAGCACTGTAATTTCATCAATAATATTGAGTACTGCTTGACGCAGTTTATTCAAGCCTGGAGATGTTCACCACAGAAGAGGAACTGGTAACTTTAAATCCAAGACGAAGCTGCTTGATGTTATGTTGCGCAAATAATCGAGAAACATATCGATAGAGTATTTGTCCATAGCTCGCTATTGTCGGGGTTGGTAGCCACAGAATAAAGGGGGCGGTCTGATTGCAGTTGCTTTGGCATTTGATAGGTGTAAGCAGTGATCTCACTCTTCATCTGGAATTCAGCAAGTGACGGTCTGCTGCTTGGTTTGAAAAGTGCCTGGTAAATGACGTTGTCAACCGTTCGAAGAAACAAGCTTGTGGCGTACGTAGAATCGTTCAGTCTTGACGTTCAAACGCATATCTGCGACTATTTTGTTACCTCTCTTTCATTTTTTCCAGTTATTACGATCGTACAATGCAATTGTGGCGGAAATGTCAGTGTTCAATGTTTGAGCATCAGGATCGCTTTTGGATTAACTGAAACCATGACCTGATAATGTTTGTCTTGATCTTGCAGCCCCAGGCCTTCCTCTCTGTGGCTGCCCAAACGTGACGCGTTTTGCTGTAGAGATGAAAGGCAGACTATCATCACTGCATGCGATCGTCATGCATGTGTGACCAAGCAATCGGCACATTGCTTCAGGTGCACTGTATACCGTAAAAGTGTCAATGTAGTTTGCAATTCATTATTGACCCGTCCTGTAGATAAAACCATATGTTAAGCAGTCAAATCAATATTTTAGAATCTATAATAGAAAGCAGAAAATATTACTTATCTGTCTTCGTCTGTCGGTCATAAGAACTCCTCCGTAAAACGTACCGTAAAGGACATGAAATTTGTATACTGTAATTTTAGAACACATTTCTAGGCCATGGTTCTATTTAAAACTGTTACACTAGTTCTAAGATATTTAATTAATTAACGAAAATTAGCCGCTTTTGCTTCCAATGCTTAGACGTTTTTTTTTGCCACAACTTGGAAGTAATTATTAGACAATTATTTTTATGCCATTTTAAAGATAGAAAATTATTTATAATGATATTAATTCCATTGGTGATGTCTCCTGATTGCGGTTGTCGTTAAAAATATTTTTGCAATTCAATTTCTGGAGCCAAATACTTATTCTTAAGAAATAAATTCAACCTACCCTCTATTTCTGTTTTCTGCGCGGCTTTTGCCATAGCAAACTTCTTAATATAAGAAAATATTGTTTTCGATATAAATAACAGTAGACTTCTTTCACTTCCGGTTGTTGTAGAATTTACAACTAAAATATGTTACACAGTGATCAAACGAAAAGGTTTTCAACCTTCAGAGTTAATTATGTTCTGTAGATATTTAATTAAATAACGAAAATTAGTCATTGTTACAAGTTTTAATGCTTAGACGTTTTTTACCAATAATGAATCTCTTGAAATATTTATTAGATAACAATTACTTTGTTATTTAAAGTGAGCAGAAATTATCTCTGTTTTACATAATCCATTGCGATGTTGTTTTATCTTGATTATGGTTAAGGTTTAAAAATATATTTAACGCAATTTCAAAAAATAATTTTATTCTTTACAGAAATAAATTTTAAGGCACATTTGTTTGGGTGGCTTCTTACCTGAAACATTAAATCTTAATACATTTACTGTAAATATTGTTTTCTTGAGCATAGACAACAAAGGAGAATTTACACCTCCGGGTTACCTGTTGTCGGAGCATTTACAGCTTATCATGGCTACACAGTGATCCAAATGACGTTAGTGTGAATTATTCTCTCGATGTTTTGTTTTAATTTTCTACAAATTTTTAACTGATCCTAGCGAGTGTATAAACCTTCACAAGACTACTTAGTCCGGTTCTAATGTAGGAAGAGTAAAAAAAAGAAGGTAAAAAGATACATTTGGTCTATTTCTCCACGTGAACTCCTTCTAAACGGTGAGAGTCCTAGATATGAAATTTGCACACGCCATTCTTGGGTCCAGTTCCTAGACACTTCTGATTTCATACTTTCAAAAAAATTACTTAAGATATTTTAATTAAATAACGAAAATTAAGCCAATTATCGTATGTTTTATCTCTAGTTTTTTTTTCAATAATTGTGAAAAAATATATTGCACGCAGATTATTTACAAGGTCCCAAAGAGCAGAAAATTATCCTTTTAATGATTTCAATTTAACTGTCACGAGTTTTTTCCCCTTAATTTAATAAACATTTCAAATTTATTTCATACACAATTTGTTGCAATGCTTTGTGTTATTGTAATTAAATTCAAACCATTGATCGTTTTATCAAATCCTTCATTCCGGTATTTTCACCATAGCGAAAGTTATGATAAAAATATTGTTTGAATGTTAACAGAAAGGCAGAAATTTTATTTAACTTTTATTTCATAGCATATACCTATTTCAATATGTTTGCATCACAACACAATGATGTTAATTACTCTCTTTCCGCTATGTTCCATTTAATTTTACAAATTTTTAATGATCGTAATGAGTGTGTAAAATCCCTCAAGATTGTTGAGTCCACTTCCTACAGGAGGGAGAGGTCCTAAGGAGAAAAAGAAAGAACGCTATGCGGTTTTTTCCGGTCAGTGACAAAAACACTAAAGACAAGAGAATTGTAATCCGGATAATGGCAAAAAATACAGGATATGAAGGAGTTTCTGCTGTCGCCGTAGCAATGATGGGGAGGGGATAATGGAGCACAAAGGACTACGAGATTCTTGAAAATATTTTTATCCCGAGCAACGCCGGGCATATCAGCTAGTATATTTATAAATATATTTCACCGCACGCAGAGAGGTGCAAACTTCGACGTTGATGTGCGCGTTATATTTCAGCAGCAGGTAAGTATTGTAAGGGACATCGAATCTGTTATCCATTTCTCTTCCTCGCACAAATGTTGTGTCATTTGGGTATCTGCGATACAAAGGGTAGACACTCACATTCATTGTAGTTTCTGTTCGAAATTCTTTGGGAAACATTTTCTTGCATTGGCCCGCTTCCATGCAAGGTGCTCTAGGATTGTCAATGCCACAGGGGCCATGCATTAAGCATTTTTTTACAATTTCATGCAGTCGCAGATTTTCAATCGATGATGGAATATCAGCATGCACAAATTTATCTATATGCTCAGATGTTGAAAACTTCTCAGCCGCCCTTAGAACAATTAAAATGTGTGCATGTGGCAATCCGCGCTTTTAAAATTCTATTGCGTACACTTGGGCTATTGATTTCCCAATGCGCCATGAACTGTCGGATCGTCCGTGAGTGATCTCAACTTTAACTTGAAAACTCGCGCCAACAAATCAGGACGGTCAGTTGTGTGTTCGGATGGTCGTAAATTTTCCGTGATTTCTGGCCATTTTGGATTAGCCGTAAACGTTACAAATAAATCTGATGCACCGTATATGGCGAAGATGGACATTGCGTCCTCACACCGTTCTCTTATGTTTCGCGGTGATCCTTCAAATGATGAGGGCAGGGTTACTAGAATTCCGGTTCGCAAGTCCTTGGTAGTGCTCAGTTCGTAACTGTGGTTGATGCGTTCTGATGAAATTCAGGTTATTTGCTTCTACCTGGAGGTACGAACCGACAATCCATTGCTCGTAAGTTTCCCCGCACTAATAATCGGATTGAAGTCGTCTATCACAGCTGTTAACGCTGATTTGTACTGAAGCATTGTTACGTTTACTCTGCTTTTATTTCCTTGTGCTCCTTGGCAAGACTCACAACGCCAGTTGGGTTGCCAACCAGGTTCGCCATAAGGAAAGAAAATGGGATGAGCCATCGGATCTAAATTTGGGCTGAGGATGTTGATATTAATAAATGGTTGCTGTGGATTTTCGAGATTCAATGGATACACGCGAATGTTCCTTTCGAATGGAGGTTCTCCATCGCTGTTGACAAAAACCATTGCTATCTCGTTGGCTGTCGGTGCATTGTACCTTCGCTGGTCTGAATGTCTATAGCGCCTAAGACCATGTTCACGACAGGAACATCCTCACCTGCTTTGTTTGATTCTGCGATTATTCGCGATTCAACCTCTCGAAACATGCGGTATGTGTCAGACAATCGATTGTGCTGTCTAAAGAAGCGATCGATTTGATCCAGGATTCGTAAATTGCATTACTCATTAGCTGGATGATTTACTCGAATTTTAATAACCTGAGTACTCTCGATCACGTAGAATTGGGCATACTGAGGAGCTTGGCCATTCACTGATTGAATGTGACTGGTGCGATGACGTATCTGACAGTGAACTTTGAATACGTGTGGTCTCCCACCGCTGAAATCAACTACTTTCGTTCCCATCGATGCGAAAGAAACAGCACTATTGTATGTGCGGATGCTATCGTGAAACTTTTTGTAATCAGGATTGTTAGGATTCGTCAATAAGTCAAGAATATTAGGATAAAGAAAATCATTACTTAGTGCATCTGAGGGCTTTTCTAATTTGATTTTCCCTATGCGGAAACAGCTGGTGAATTTGCCATCATAAGGGCGTTCTGCAGCAAAGTTCTTTGATTTTCGGAACTGGCAAATTATGTTCATGGGTCCGCAGTTGTGCGTTTCTACTTGGGCCCCTATGAAGTGAATTGCTGCGTCGCGAATCCTTTGACTTTGATGGTCTCGGACCAAGTGATGAACTTCAGCATATCTTTCTCTTCGAGCTTGAGATTGAGCTGGAGTTTCGGCTTCGATGCATCTCCTATAAGCGGCTGCATCTACTGCACGAATCCTGCCAGCGATTCCTGGCTTTGCCTCGCTAACCATCTTGCTTTCCTTTTCTTTGTCATCCGCCGTCTTTTTACGATGGGTTCTTCGTCGGTATTCATCGTAAAAAATATATTAATCTAATTCATTATTGCAAAGTATTAAATAACCATGAATTAATTAATTCAATAACCATGAAATTCTCCGCTTCTCAAACGCAAGTCAAAAGTTAAAATTTCGAACGTTGCAGCAAAATATTAAAAAACGTTGTTGTCAAACGTTGCCAAAAAATATCATCAAATTATATCATCACGATTGCAATAAATAATTATCGTGGCGTCCAAACTATATTACGCGCATGATATACCACTGACTCTGTACTAGAAAATCACCCGTCATGGTATGACGGGTGCAAATTGCATCTTCATTCGAGAGATTTGACGTGTTTAAATATATATATATGCGAGAGAAATGTTTAACATTGATTGAAAGCAAATAAAATGAACATATATTTTATGATAGGAAATATTTTTTTTATTTACATATTTCTTTATTCAAAAAAACTTCTTGGTAAACAACATCCCGCGTGAAGTATTTTTCCATTGTTTAACAATTTTCCTTGTACTTCAGATGTCTTTGAGTAAATTTTAATGTTGGCAAACAATATTATCAAATTATATCATTCTGATTGCAATAAATAATCAGATGCATCGTGGCATCCAAACTATATCACGTGCATGATATACCACTGACATGTTTTACTACTTTCTATTAAAACATGGAAATTAATTTGAAATATATGATTAATATGATTTAAAATTTCTCGGGAACCATTGATCATAGTGAGATAAATTTTATATCAATCGATAGCAAATTTTATTTCACTATTTTAGAGCTATTAAATTTGAAATTAGAACGATATCGTGATCCATGACTTCAGCTCTTAAGAGAAATTCAAGATTTGAACCTTGTTTACTCCGATACATCCCTGCAAAGCCTGTTAAATTTGGGCAAGATCAAGACGAGAGATCTTGAAAAATTCTTTGTCTTGCAACGACTTCTGGTTCACTTTATTCCTCCTCATTTTATTTGCTTACATGTTTTTCTCCTTGCTTTTGCTGTTTCTTTAAAAGTGTTTTTTCATATTTTCGATAGTAAATCTGCTTATGTCTCTTGCAGCAGCATAACGATGGCAAGCTCGTGCTTGTAGCAAAATTTACAACTCTGATCAATAAATACTTTTTTGAAATGATGCTCATGAAATCAAACATAGAGATATTTAGTCGTCCGCATTTTCGTATTCTGGATTAATTCAAAATTAAAGACAACAAAAATGGTATGTTTAGTTTTTTTTATTTCAATGTACTTTTTTAAAAATTCAACATTACATTCATTTGAGGTCTCATTGCACAGTCGCATTTCCGATAAGTCATTAAGTATTGTACTTTGCGCTCAGTCTAAAAATAGTGAGAAGTATACTCACTGGCATCTTTACATAATAACGTATCATACAAGCTTCTTCTCAGAATTGTTTTAAATTGTGCTTATTCAGAAATATAAAAAAAAAACACCTAAAAGAAGTTATATTTTATGTCGAAAGTTCTATACAGCATTTCAGAGAGGCGCAGACCCGAATTTAACGGGAAATATTTGATATTATAAGAATAATATCATAGTCTATAGAAATTTGAGAGATTTGGTCTAGATCAATTTGGTGCCCCATCAGAAGTGTAAATAGGTATTTCAGCGCCTACCGCCCATCAAAAATATCTACATAATAAAATAATTGAGAATAAAAAACTTTTATCTGATTAAAACTTTAGAAATTTACAAATCGTTACTTTGTAAAAATTAGATTTGGCACGGTTACCATATAAACAAAAGCATTTCTTTTCTATTCTAATCTACATATCTATGAAATGCAGTAAAATATTTAATATTTTATTTAATATAATAAAACATATTTGAAATCTAGAAGTTGGTACACATTCTTAAAACGCTGCCAAATCGCCAAAGCAAGTCGTTGACCGCTGCATATCATTGGAGCCAAGTCGCCAAAGCTGTATGCAGGTATTACCTGTATTAGCTTTGGCGACTTGGAGCCATTTTAAGAGTGTGTACCAACTCCTAGATTTCAACCTGAAGTATATATAAACACTTTGTATTTTTTTTTAAATTTTTATAATACAAGTATAATACAAGTATTTTTAAATTATATACAAAATGTATTTATTTAATAGATCAATATCAACAGACTTCTTCAAAATTTTAGACAAATCGGTAATATTTGCAGCTTTGGCGTGAAAAACCTAAATTTTGGTCTAAAATATTATGAAGCAACAGGAAGGTTTTAGTGATAGTTTCCTGGTAATTAATTAAATGATTATAATTTTTAATTAATTAAAGACTGTGTTTCCATGCATTAAAGTGCAACAGAAAGAGGATTTTGTCTAATCTAATATTTTATACTAACTGACATACCCTGCGATACCTGATTACCTAGAAAATATTTCGATGTCTTTTATTAATAAAAAATTTACTATTTCATTAGTTCAAATGAAGTTTTTACTCAAACCTTCCTGATGCTTTGGTATCTAAGTGGAAAATTAGAAGTAATAATAAATACTTGTTACTAGGGATGGGAAAAACCTACCGGTTAAAACAAAAAATCGGATTTATTTGTTTCGATGAACCGATTTTTTACTTTCTCGTATACGAAGTATACAAAGAGAAAGTATTGTAATCGTCAAAAAATTCAAACTCGACATTTTGGCGAATCTCCACGTTTTAGACCTCCCCGAGTCCGAAAAATACAATTTTGGATTTTTGTCTGTGTGTGTGTCTGTGAACACGGTAACTCGAAAACTATTAGAGCTACGGGGATGAAATTTGGCATGTGAACTTGACACATAATTTGTAGGTTTCTATCAAATTTTGAACAAAATCCGTCCACGGGAAGTATATCTGTCTGTCTGTCCGCGGTCATGTGAATACTATAACTCAAACACTTGAATAGCCAGATGAATAAAATTTGGTACACAGTATTATCATCATGAATGTAGGTCCGTATCAAATTTTGGGCCAAATCCGTCAAAGGGTTGACTGTCTGTCGGTCTGTATAATCGCATACTTGTAAAAATTATGTGTCCTAAACCCTTTGGCTTAGATAAATAAAAATTGTTATGACGTTTGCTAATATTAATTATAGATCTGTGCTCAAATTTCGTTTCAATCCATAGGACAAAAGGTGCTCAAATTGCATATTTGGTTCAAATTGCACATTGCGAATCTGTTGGCGAGCGTTTCGTTTATTTTACTCAAGTTAGTATAGTTGGCTTTTGTCCTTGGCGGTCTACGAAATTGTAGCTTCGAGTGCGCTTCGTCTCTTCCCATTTGGTACTTTTTCTCCCTTTTGGCGAATTCTGATCCTGCTCGGATTATTTTATTTCCGTTTTGTCGTTTCAACGTGTGCTGTACAAAATTTGTTGCGTTCTGGGAATAAGCAGATTCGAAATTCTTATCCGAGCGAGTTTGCGGGGAACTGACTTAATTTCGCTTATTTTTTATCTCCACTGCGCTAGGGGTTTTAGCTCATTTTTTATCCCTACATGTGTTAGGAGTATACGAGAAAGTTTAGAGGAGACCACTCCCGCTGGTTTTTTGTTGTTGTTAATTAATTAAATTTAAATTAATTAATTTTTAATGTTTATTTAACAAAATTTGTCATCTAATTTTGCCTTTTTGTACTGATTATTCATTTAAGGTATCCGAACACGTTGAAAAGTCGATTTTCGTCCAAAATTCCTATTTTTTAATTTTTGATGATTTGGATAGTTCATTCATTTAACTTTCTAAAACATATTTACTTTTGTCGGTACGTTAATTAGAAGATGAGATATTAATTGTTTTATAACAAACCGAAAACCGGAAGTGGGCGTTTAATTAACCGGAAGTTGTCATTTAAAGGACAGAATCCTGTCAAAAATTGTTTTAAACTGCATTTTTTCAAGTTAATATTTTGTTAGTATATTTTTAGGATTTTTTTTAATGTTTAGATACTTAATTTAAGCGCGTGGCAGAACTAAAATTTGATTTTTCTCAAAACTAGATGTTATGCATAATTTTCACACTTCAAACATGATAAATCAAGATATTATTATTCGATTGTTCTGAAATTTTGTGAACACTTTCTTCAAATGCGTCTCTAGTGAATGTACTAGAATAATGTATATTGTAGCAATATTTTTTAATTATGTCTTTTATCTGAAAAATGACATGAAAAATTTGCTGAAAATCTTATAATGATTGTTCGATTAGCTCTAAAATTTGTATTTATGCACAGAATGTTAAGATTCTATTACAAGCACTAGTCCATAGTATGTAGTTCATTTTAGTATTAGTTTTATTTGAATTATTACAAAAGTTTGACCTCTAGCAAGTTTGAAGTTTTGGGAAATTTCCTCTAAAAAGCAGCAAAAATTCAAGATTTTTGTAAATTTATAATAATTTATGCTCAAAAATCATACTCTAATATTAATCTTTATTAAATTCAATCTAAAAAACATATTTTGGTGTTTATATTTCACAATTTAAAAAAAAGTGCTCCGAACGTGTTCGGATACCTTAAAAATAATTAATTTGAATAGTATCCAAATTTCGTTACTGTTCTGAAACTTATTGACCTTTACAATTACCGTTGCATCTGCTGAGAAACCTTTTTTAAGATTAAAAAAGATAAAAAACCAGCGGGAGAGGCCTCCCCTAAACTTTCTCGTATACTTTTCAAACATTTGTCATTTCCCTTCCCCGTGCGTTGATAAAAAGTTCGAACCAACTGTAACCCAGAATGCAATGACTATCAGAACGTGTTTCATTGCAGATTACAGTGATAGTAAAATATTGAGATGAATAATCATATTCAAAAAGATGCGTATCTATTAAAACTTCGCAATATTTATTTATTTTTTATCAAACTCTAGCAATGCGAGTTCCGCGTGCGGAGAAGAAAACAGGAGAATTTCGGAGTGTCCCTTCTTTGCACAGGCATTTCTACCAATACGCAAGCTATGGAGTAAAACAAGTATGTGATTATACAGATCGACAGACAGTCAGCCCGTTGACGGATTTGGCCCAAAATTTTATACGGACCTACATTCATGACGAAAAAACTGTGTACCAAATTTTATCCATCTAGCTATTCAAGTTTTTGAGTTATAGCGTTCGCATGACTTCGGACATACAGACAGACAGACTTCCTGTTGACGGATTTTGTCCAAAATTTGATAGACACCTACAAATTATGTTTAAAGACCACATACGAAATTTCATCCCCGTAGCTCTAATAGTTTTCGAGTTATCGTGTTCACAGACACACAGACAGACAGACATAATTCCAAAATTGTGTTTTTCAGACTCGGGGAGTTCTAAAACGTGGAGATTCCTCAAAATCTCGAGTTCGAATTTTTTGACGATTACAATACTTTCTCTGCACAGTTTGAACAACAACCACACGTTTTATATATATTTTCACAAAAATATAAACTCAACCGAAAATATTTTCCAAAATTATTCGCCTTGTCATTCCATCATGAGCACGTTGCATTTTGTGTAGTGAATATTTGTTTGAGCGTTGCTGAATTTTGTAATTGTTGGATTTTAGTAGAGTTTATATCAAGATGCTTATTAATTAGTGGTAAATGGTTGTTATAACATGTATTACCTATACTTACAAGTCAACACATGATGCTTTGAACAAAGATTTGTAACATAACAAACTACGATGTGAATATTTCATAAGATATGTTGGGAACAAATAAACCATGACTAACAAAAGATCAGTCAACAGCGCTTGAAGTAACGGGAAATTTGGTTGCTGAAAAGAACGTTGAACTTCTCTTACTTGAAGTCTCATCTGGAACTGAAACAACATTTTTTAATTAATTTAATGTTACTGAAAACCAATCTAAATGTCTACTTTCCTGAAATACAATCTAAATATCGTAGGTCTTGTTCTGGCTCCATCAAGAATAGCTAGAACCGCATAGCACACTCTTTGTTACAGTTATTACTGGTTTTGCTCACACTGAGAATCCTAGCAGCGGTTCCCAACCTATGGACCGCGGCCCACATTAGAAAAGTCCATATGTGATATTAATTTCGCTTCCAGACGAGCGGCTTGCCATGATATTTTTCAAGTTATTAAATTTTTGTTTCTTGTATGTAATTGATTTTTTTTCTTATGTTTTGATATATTACTTTTTTGTTGACTCAGCTTTTGCGCGAATGCAGAGAGAAATTGCTTTCTCTCTTTTTAATATAAATTTTTCTTGTACTTGTGAAATAATTTAATTTTTGCATCTTTCAAAAAAATTTGTTTTTGTTGTTTTATATACATATATAAACAAACAAGAAACAAAAGACAAAGATTCAAAAACATACATATTCCATATTTGAATTGTCTTTTTCAACTATTAATTTAGTCTAAACAGTAACAGAATTAATTTGATATGTTCAAAAGCTTTCTATAGATACTTTTGGCATGAATTTAATAATTTTGATTATTGGATAATTTAAATTTAGATATTAATCAGTTAAAATTCTTAAAATGCATGTTTGATGTGTTTGTTGTTTTGCTCGTGAATAAATTTGTTTTTGTTGTTTTATATATATATACAGTGTGCCCTCTAAAGTCTGTTGTCACCTCAATAATTTCTGAACGGTAAGAGCTATAGTCATAAAAGTGGGGTCTAGATATAATAAAGTTGCCATGAGGTACGCAAGAAAACCGATTACAGTGCCAACTGGCGGCAAAAGCGTTCTTATCTCAAAAACGATACGGTACAGAGAAAAAAATGAATTACAAAGTTGTTCAGCATCATCGATTTAGTAAGAGAAGACACCATCCGTACAGTAATGTTAAAAATAGAAGGCGTTAAATGCATATTTGTTTGGTTCACAACTCCCAAAATTATAACGCTACATAACGTGGAAGAAAAGAGAAAACGTCACAGTCCTTCGCATCCCTTATCGTGGCACAGTGTTAGCGTGCGTGATTACTATACGAGAGGACCCCGGTCAAGTATCCAACAGTACATTCGGGACACAATCCAGCAACAAGTCATCGGTGTGGTGGTTGCGTAGAATGGCCTCTACGTTCACCTGACCTGAAGCCATTGAACTTTTTTCTGTGGGGATACATCAAACAGCGAGTGTACGCAACCCCT
>BGPR01008625.1:46533-62419 GCA_013235015.1 Araneus ventricosus | reverse complement strand
TCATGAAAGTGTAAAAATTAGCTTTCTTGTATTACTCAACTTAATATAGAGAATTAATGAAAAACATGCTTTAGCTTAAAATATTTTTTAACAATTAACCCATCATCCCAAATTTATATTTTGCCAGGTGATTTAGAACAATATAAACTAGTCATGGAATTAATTTGAAAATATGTATATAATATGTATTTTCTGGGTAATTCAAAGTAAAATGAACTAAAAAAAGATGATTTTTGCCATGAATGTTTTAGATTGTAATAATATTTTGCCTGTTTGTTGTACTTACCTCCAAGATGAAAAATACCAATTTTTGGACTATTTGAACGATTTGTGTCTGAGATGGATCTTTGAAATTTTGAAAATTTCATAATCTTTAAACGATTATAACTCAAGAACTATTTGACCTAAAGCGCTGAGATCTGTTTCATTTTGTTCAGTTTTGTATGGTGTTTCATAAAATATATGTGATCAAATTATTTTGTAAAAAATTTTATTTAAAAAAAATTTAAATTTTCAAAAATTTCAAAATCGGAATTTTTAATTTTTTTTGAAAAAAGTATATTTTATTTAACCTCTTATTAGCAACATTTGTGCCTAATTTCATGATGGTATCATTAAGAAAAAAAAATATTTTCAATTTCAGTATTTGTATTATAGTCCAGTCAACGAAGGATTTGAAACAAATATTAAATCATATAGTTTTGATAATTGGTACACATGTTTATGAGGGGCTCTTGATGAACATATTAAAGGTCCCCGGTCCTGAGGGGAGGGGGAGCTCGTGCTGCCAGCTTGGATTTCATCCCCATTTTTAATTTTTCTTGAATATCTTGAAAACTATTTAGTTTTCTGATTACAGTTGATTTAAGAAATTAAAGAGCATAAAATTCTCTGCAAATATGTGCTTTTATTTTTCTTCTAGCTTTAATAGTTTCAGAGATAATAGGTCTCAAAGTTTGTCACCATCTTGGGTTTCATCCCCTTTTTTAGTCTTTTTTTTAATATCTCAAACTATTCATTTACATGTAATGCAACAAATTAATTATTATAAAATTCCCTACAAACACATGGTTTTATTTTTCTTCTAGCTTTAATAGTTTCTGAGATATTTAAGAAAAACCAAAAAGGGGGGGGGGTAAAAATTTAAGATGGTAGTAAACTTTGAAATCCATTATCTTGGAAACTATTAAAGCTAAAACAAAATAAAAGCATTCCTTTGTAGAGAATTTTACGTTCTTTAATTTGTTGTATCATGTGTAATTTGAAAATTAAATAGTTTTCGAAATTTTTATGAAAAACTAAACCAGCGGGAGTGGCCTCCCCTAAACTTTCTCGTATACTTCTCAAATATTTGTCATTTCCCTTCCCCCTGCGTGGATAAAAAATTCGAACCAACTGTAACCCAGAATGCAATGACTATCAGAAGGTTTTTCATTGTAGATTATAGTGATAGTAAAATATTTAGGTGAAGAATCATATTCCAAGAGATGCGTATGTATTAAAACTTAGCAATATTTATTTTTTATCAAACTCTAGTAATGCAAGTTCAGCGTGCGGAGGAGAAACGGAGCAAATGACCTTGTTCCGTTACCGCAAAATAGCTTGCGCATATGCAGAGATTGCTTCCACTACGCAAGTAAAACAAGGAAAAAGTGACGTAATCCTTCGGCGTGCACAGAGATTGCTACCAGTACGCATGCGTATGGAGAATTGGATTAGAAAAATTAATTATGCAATTTGAATTCCTTTTTCTTAACCGATTGAAACGAAATTTGGGCGCAGATCTATAATTAATGTTATAGCTACCATCATTCCAATTTTTATTTATCTAAGCCCAAGGGTTTAGGAGATATAATTTTTACAAGTAATCGATTATACAGACCGACAGACAGTCAACCCTTTGACAGATTTGGCCCAAAATTTTATACAGACCCACATTCATGATGATAAAACTGTGTACCAAATTTTATTCATCTAGCTATTCAAGTTTTTGAGTTATAGTGTTCACATGACCATGAACAGACAGACTTCCTGTGGACGGATTTTGTCCAAAATTTGATAGAAACCCACAAATTATGTTTCAAGGCCACATACCAAATTTCATCCTCGTAGCTCTAATAGTTTTCGAGTTATATTCACAGGCAGACACACACAGACATAATTCCAAAATTGTGTTTTTCGGACTCGGGGAGGTCTAAAACGTGGAGATTCGTCAAAATCTTGAGTTCGAATTTTTTGACGATTACAATACTTTCTCTTTGTATACTTCGTATACGAGAAAGTAAAAAAAGGGATGAAATCCAAGATGGTGGCAAACTTTGAGACCTATTATCTCGGAAACTATTGAAGCTGGAAGAAAAATAAAAGCATGTATTTGTAGGGAACTTTACGCTCTTTAATTTCATAAATCAATTGTAATCAGAAAACTGAATAGTTTTTGTGATATTCAAGAAAAACTAAAAAGGGGGGATGAAATCCCAAGATGGCGGCACGAGCTCCCCCCTCAAGAACATGTGTACCAATTCAAAACTATATTATTTAATAGTTGTTTCAAACCCTTCGTTGACTGGACTATAATACGAATATTGAAATTGAAAATATTTTTTTCTTAATGATATCAAAGAGATACCATCATGAAATTTGGCATAAATGTTGCTAATATGAGGTTAAATAAAATGTATTTTTTTAAAAAAAATTTAATTTATTTTTTAAATAAAATTTTAAAAAATAATTTGGTCATGCTATATATTTTATGCAAAACTGAATAAAATGACAGATTTCAGCTCTTTAAGTGAAATTGTTCTTGAGTTACAATCGTTTAAAGATTATGAAATTTTCAAAGATCCATAACTCGGACACAAATCGTGCAAATAATATGAAAATTGGTATTTTTCATCTAGTGTACTAGTACTACTTTTGAGCCAAAAATCAACAAAATCCAAAGACACGATTGCTCGGCCATTGGTTGATTTGACATGGAATTACCCACCTATTCCATCTCTCTAGGTTCATTAGGAAAGCTCCTAGAGCAATTTGAAAAATTTCCGTTTATGGTTTTGGGGCAAATTTTTGAAAATTTACATTACTGTAATTCACAAACGAGTTCACGTATCTCGGTGAAATTTGTATTTTTCAAAGACTATATCAAT
This sequence comes from Araneus ventricosus, assembly GCA_013235015.1. Taxonomy (NCBI): domain Eukaryota; kingdom Metazoa; phylum Arthropoda; class Arachnida; order Araneae; family Araneidae; genus Araneus; species Araneus ventricosus. The sequence goes on along the minus strand of BGPR01008625.1, from coordinate 59,270 downwards.
AGTACACCTGTGCCAAATTTCATGAAAATCTGCGATGGTTAGGTAAATTTTGTTCAAAACTTGTGTTGATTTGACATGGAACAACCCACTCAGCTTTTATGCATTGTTATTCGATACTATGTATGAATATCTTTTCCAGTGAATGCTGCTTTGCTATGGCAGATAGCGCAATTTGTGTAGCTGTTAGATCTCGTCCATTACTCAAGAATGAAGCTCAGTCTTCTGATACTTTGAGTTTTGAGGGTAATTCAACTGTGCATTTGCAAAAGAAGACATATACATTTGATTATGTTTTCCGACCTGGAGTAACAAATGAAGCAGTTTACAATGCTGTAGTTGCAGAGAAAATTCGTCCCATATTTGAAGGTAAGATTTTTTATACATTATTACATTTAAGTTTGTAAATAATATGGATATAAGTGAAACGGAACAATATTTAATATATTTATTAACTTTATATTTATTATTTACAAAACTGGCATTTTTTATGCATTTTATATTGCATGGATTTTAGACATTTTTATATTGCTGACATGAATTTTTATTTGTAAATCAATCATGAAAGTTTATTTTTATAATAAAGAAAACTTTTTTATTATTGATATTTTTTATGAAGAAATTGATGAATTTATTGAAAACTTGAATTTTGTCAAAAAATGAACTTTTGAGACATTAATATTAAAATTTGTGAACTCATTATGGTTTTTAGGTTAGGAAAGAAAACACAAAATTGAGATTTTTTTTCCGAGTATTGATTGACCTAGCTTTGTATAATATATTGAGAACATAAAAACAAAAAATCTTGTTCCATATTTCACTGAAATATGAACTTTATTACTAAAATGGATATAATGATTCTTTCTGGTCATTTAAAGGTTAAAATTTAATGTTGGTAACATTGATGATTAATGTTGAATGTTAAAATTTGCTGTTAAAGAACATTTCATTATTAAAGAAACAAATTTGTGTGCTTCCTGTGTAAACCAGAATTTTACCGTGTTTTTTTTTATATGAATATAACAATTTGAAAAATGTGTAAAAATGAATCAACAAAAAATATAGATAGAAAAAATAGACATCAATTTATCTAAATTAAATTTGAGCTGACATTCTGTCCTTCTATTAAGATTATAATAGAAATACTGTAGGTTTTTTTCGGATGTTCACCACTGTAGTTATTGTCAGTTTCTATAACTGTTTTTCCTAAAAAAAGTTGTGTATTGCTTTCCCAGAATATCTTACCAGAATGTTTTGTAAAAATGTATAATTTTTAAAATATTTTTTTCAGTATCATGTATTTGGTCAGCATTTTGTTATTTTTTTTCAATATTTATTCCTTTTAATTACATCTATTGTTTTTATTTAAGGTTACAATGTGACAATTTTAGCTTATGGTCCAACTGGGTCAGGAAAAACTTATACAATGGGTACGGATTATAATCCAAAAACGGCCTTCAATTCAGATATAGGTATTATTCCTCGAGGTATTTCAGAGATATTTCGAGTAATAGAATCTCAGAAAGACTCTGTAGAATTTCTTGTGAAAGTTTCCTTTCTTGAGGTAAGTAAAGAATCCAGACACTCATATAAGAATTCTATATTTATCTATAATAAATATTACATTTTTGAAAGTGTTTCCACTTATTTAAAAATTATTCAGATTATTTTTTGTTATTACATGTAAACATTGTTTGATTTTCTCTCTTTGACTTTAATTCAGAATGTTTTTATATTTCTAAATATTACTTTATAATAAGTGAACATATATTTTGAAATTTTGGATGTTAAAAATAATCAACATTTAATTATTTATTTTTAGCAGATTATATCTAAAATATAAAAAAAAAAAAAATACAAGCTTTGTATACTTAAAAATATGAATAAATGGTTGAAAAATGGTCGAAACTAAATTCATATGTTCTCTAATTAGTATTGATAATACACTCTTAGCTTCTCTGTCTTCAACAACTTGACATTTAATTATTTGATTTAGAGTGGTTACCTTTTCTTGGCTGTATTGTATATACACACTATTCATGAAACCAGTGATAATATTTTGTCACTTCTAAAATATGTGAACTAGTCTTTTTTTTTTTTTTTTTTTGTCTAGTCATCTGGAAGTTTTTGGATTAGTCTCAAAGGACCTTCATATGTTAAACTTGCAGATAATTTTTATTTTTGGAAAATGTTAATCATGGTAATGTGCTTAAAGAAAACATTTAATAATTTTAGCCTAGTAAAACTATAATAGTATATTTGGAGCAGACTTCTTTTCCTATTTATTTCGTAGAATTTTTTCAATATATTTTTTTTCTCAAGTAATCAAATTAGTGATGCAACGGATGTCAATTTGGCCGGATATCCGGTCAGATGTCAGTATGTTTCTCTTCTTTTCTTTTTTGAATTTTTTTAGATTAATCAGCTATTTGTTTGTACTTTATTTTATTTTTAAATTACTCCATTAACATTAATTTTTCTTTATAATTTCATTTTCAGTACTCGGCCTTAATTTGATAATCAATTGGACCATTTTTTAAATCATAACCATAAGTTATGCCATGTTAGTGTTTCAATTAGTATAATAATACTAAATGCATATTTTTTATTAGAAAAATTATAGCTGAATACCTTTTTAACAGATCTTTACCCCCTTCTTTAATGGATTGTTCCCAAGTTTGTGTGTAACAAGAATCAAGAACATATTCTCCCTTTTTCTTTAATAGAATGTCCTTCCATTCTTATATCCCTACCAAAAAGAAAGTTTTGTCTTTTGTGTACCCAGAAGCAAGAACACAATACTTTTCTTGCTATAAACAACAAAAACGGGTTTTTCTTTTTGGCGAGGAATTCTCCCTGGCCCCAACCCTAGTTAGTTTTTCCATTTTCAACTATGTGTGTTGTTCATGTATGCAAGTGAATATTGTGTTGTTACAGTACCACACTTTTGCAGTTATATTGTTAAATTTCCAGATTATAAATCTGCTAGACTATGCGTTACAAATTAAAAGCATTTTATGGAATTATTTTAAATATGTTGATGCAGTCAAAGTGCAATCTGTGTTTTTCTTTAATCTCAAGAGGGGGGACTGGTAACAAAGCATCTAGAACCCCACTATTTAATGATCTGAGAAATAAACATAAAGAAGAATATGATAAAATATTTTCTTCTAAAGAAAAATATAAGATTACTTTTGATTTTGCTGATCAAAAAGTGGATTGCCCAAGTAAGAGAAAATTAGAACAACCAACTTTAGAAATTGTTATAGATAAGAAAAAAATTTGGGTTATAAATCATCCTAAATCAGTGGAGTTGCCATTGGCCAAACGATTGCTGTAGATAATCAACCATATTCATTTGTGGAAGATGAAAGCTTCCAAAATCTGATATTTAAAGCCCAGCCACAATATAACATTCCATCTCGAGAATATTTTAAGCAGAATATAATACCAAAAAAGTATGCACAATACAAAGAAGTTGAAAAATTGATTTTTTCATTGAAATATATATCCTTAACCACAGACATCTGGACCAATTCTGTGAACAAAGTTAGTTTTATTAGCTTTACTACTCACTGGATTGATAGCGATTTTATCTGCAGACATGTTGTCTTAAATGCAAGTCATTTTCCTGGAAGTCATAAAAGTGAGCATATAAGTAACATGTTAACAGAAATGAGCATGGAATGGAATATAAAAAGTAAAATATCTTGTTATTCATGTCCATGGATCAAACATTGTAAAAGGTGTTAAGGATTTAAATTTAAAAAGTGAATCCTGTTTTCTCCACAATTTACATCTAATTGTGACTGATGCACTAAACTCCCAAAGAGCAGTGAAAGATATTGTAGTAATTGGAAGAAAAATAGTAAGACATTTTAACCACTCTTCTTTGGTATGCTCACAGTTTAAACAAATCCAGGAAGAACAGCTCCATTTAAAATATAAAAAATTAGTTCGAGACATTTCAAACAAGATGGAATAGCACATATTACATGTTGAGTTGTTTACTTGAATTGAAAAATGCTGTATTGTTGTATATAAATGAGTATAATGATGTTACAAACTTTTCATCACATCAATGAACATTAATTGAAAATTGTTTGACTCTACTTGAACCATTCAAAAACATAACTGAAAGAATAAGTTCTTCAAAATAATTGATTTCAGAAGTAATTCCAATGGTAGTAACATTAAAAAAGTATCTGTCGAATTCTGTTGAAGTTTCTGGTGTAGGAACAATCAAAGATTGTTTACGAGAGATTATTGACACATGTTTACGAGACATACAACTAAATGAAAATTTTTCGATAGCTACTATTTTATATCCTAGGTTCAAAATGCTTTTTTTCGACAAGGAACATATTGAAGGTGTTAAAACCTCAACATTAGCATTGATGAAAGAAGAAAACGACATTCTTCTGAATTCCTGAAAAGATTATCAAAAGGAATCACATGAAATAAAATCAAAGGTTTCACTAAATAGTGATAGTAATGGGGGGAAAAAATAGAAAATCATTTTGGGATTGTTTCGAAGAAATTAGTGCCAGTACTACTGCAACTAAAGTTATGTAGATAAGTGATGATATTGGTGAATCACTTCTTCCTGAAGAGTTGGATAATTATCTTTCAAAACCAGTTATTGAAAGAAATACATCTCTATTAAATTGGTGGAAAATCAATGCAACTAATTTCCCTACTTGATCCAAATGAGTCCAAAAATACCTTTCTTCACCAGCTAGCAGTGTATACAGTGCGAGATTCTCAGAAGCAGTTAGTATATTTAAAAAAGCATAACCGAATTCTGCCAAAGAATGCTGAACAATTACTGTTTTTACACCATAACTTACTGATCTTGAAAAACAGAAGTGCATATTCAACATAATGTCAGATTTGATAGAAAAAAAGATAAAGAAGAATGCATATTGAAACATATTCTTCAATAAACAATGCTAAATACAAAATAATGAGCAAAGAGCAGTCTGCTGTTGAGTATTTTTGAAAATTTAGAGTTGATTATTTTAGAAATTTAGATTTGACATAATGCTATTGATAGTAACATGTGAAAAAATTTAAGGTCATCAAGCAAATGCTACCAGGTGGAACTTGATAGTAAGAAAATAACATTTAAGAAAAAAATAAAGAAAAAGCCCCATCAAAGAAAGACAGCAGTAAAAAAATTGAGGAAAATAGCACACTGAAGCATAAAAAAAAGTTTGAACTGTTACCTCAAAAAAAAAAAAAAAAAAAAAGGATTAAAAATAATGTATAAATAAAAAAAAACTTTTACATGGCCATATTTTTTAGTGAGATGATTTTTACCATAGTTTTTAACAAAACTTTCTACGTTATTCAATTTTAATCCATTAATTTTCTTTTATACTTATAATAATTCTACATTTTTTTAATATCTCGACCACTTTTTATATAAATTTATTCATTTTATTTTTCAGTTGATCATACTTATTTTAATTTTCGGTCTTTATGCTTGGCACGATGAATTATTTATGAAGTTCAGCTTTTTTTGTTTCAAGCCTGTGTCTTGTCTGATTTATCTTATTTCTCAGTATATAATTTCAGGCTGGATATATTGCCAGATAATTGTAATATCCGGCTGCTGCCAATTATCCGGTATGTTGGCCGGATATGCCGGATGCAGTATGTTGACCGGATATCCATTGCATCCCTAAATCAAATATCTCTGTATGTAATATAATAGTGTAGACATTGTTGAAGATAATTACAGATGTTCTTTTTATCATTAGATATTTTTTATTGAGCTTTCACATGATGTCAAATGTAAAAAGGATATGGGATTAAACTTTTTAACTAAATATTTCAATGATTCTAACCCATGATCAATTTGGGAATGTTGTGCGTATCTTCGGCAAACATCAAATTGTTGTAAGTGGACAGAACACTGCCCCATGTCCCTGTTTCCTACAACCATTGCAGTTACTGTACCAATTGAATTGAAAGAGGACACTAAATTAATACCTGGATTTTTATAACTTTGAAATAGGGATTATTTGTAATTAAGAATGCAGTTGGTAAGAGATTACTGATTCTGTATTTTGAAGAGCCTTGCAAAACTCATTGGGAACATCTGATCAAGTTGTGTATAGTGAAAGTTATAGTAATTATACTTTAACCCCTTGAGGGGCACCACCTTAAATTTTTTTTTTCTTTAAAAAAGATATATGGTTGAAGATCTATCGTCTAAAAATAAAATATTTTCCGAATAAAAATATTTTTCTGCGTTTAGTTTTCCCACGAGAAGGTGGGATGACGTATTTCCCACTGTCCCTGAAGGGACTTGAGCATTCCCCAACTCCCTCGGTGACTCGCGCCGTCATTCGTTATTTATCAGTTGCACTTGGAGCATAAATTTGGTTATTTAGCACATTTCCTTTGAACAGCTGTAGAAGCTGTATACTGTGGTTGAAGTGGAAACCATTTCCCATATTCTGTACACAAATGGGGAGAGTTCTTCAATAGTATTTTTATGGATGTCGCTCACTTTGAAATCTAAAGAAGAAAGAAGACCACCCATATTCTGTATGCAAAATGTTACTCTTATCCACGGTTTATTGTTTGGGAAGCAACAAATTCGTTATCAGTAGATTTAATCACACATTTCAGGCAAGGAAATGAGGCACTAATGCCCGAAACTGGACACAAACTGTAATGAAAACCACCGCTGTAAGAAGCCCATCGATTGTAAATTATCGCACGAAGAAAAGCGTTGCTGGAAGCTGACAGGTTCAAACAGCTTTCCTTTGAGTATTGTTGATAACAACTATTCACAATAGACTATCCCTTAGGAAAATCGGCATTTTCTCAAAAGTAGGAAAGAACGTAAGCAAACAAGAAGGGGAGGGGATATTCATCGGAACTATTTTCTTTTCGGTGCATTACATTCAGTCTTGAGAGAGATAGCAAGACCTGAATATTCTTTTAACTTTTCGTTCTTTTTAGAAATGTATATTTTTATCCGATTATAAAAAATGCGTAAAAAGTACCTTTCTACAGCTGAAGCTCTTGCTTTTTTCGAGGAGCTACCTTCAGACGATGATTCAGAAGCTACAGATCTGAGTGAAAATGAGGGCAATTTTTTTTTGTAAAAATGACACTGTAATTATCAGTGATGATGAAGTGCCTGAGGCTGAGTTAGAAATATGTGCTGATGAAGTTTCTAGAATTGGTGAAGAAGGGAAAGTCATTTGGAAAAAGAAACCCTTTGATTCAAATATCCCTGTATTTGAATAACTTTCTGGTCCCTCCGCAGATATGCTTTCTATGGATGAAATTTCGCCGATCAGTGTTTTTGTGTTTCTTTACACAGAGCTTTCTAGAACTAATCGTTTTCCAAACTAACTTGTATGCTACGCAAAAAGGAAAAACTTTTACTCCTACTACAGTAAATGAGATGCTCAGCTTTTTTGGAATAAGTCTCTACATGGGTATTAAGAAATTGCCCAGCTATAGAGATTACTGGTCGACTTCACCCTTTCTACATGACAGTTATATTTCTAAATATATATCAGTAAAACGATTTTCTTGGCTTCTGGCTCGCATTCATTTAAATGATAAAGCCTCCAGCCTCCAAGAGGCAATGAAAAGTATGATAAACTATACAAAGTTCGACCACTTGTAAATCGTTTATTGGAGAGATTTTTGGCATTATTTAAGCCAAACAAAAATCAATCGATCAAATTTAAAGGTCGAAGTTCCCTAAAACAGTACATGCCCAAAAAGCCAATAAAGTGTGGCTACAAAATTTGGATGCAATGTGATGAAAGTGGCTATGCCTGCCAATTTGACATTTATACTGGAAAGACAGCCGAAAGTATTGCAGGGTTCGCATACGTCCTTAAAAGTCCTTACTTTTACATTTAGTCCTTGAAAGTCCTTACAAATCCTTATTTTTATGGTCCATTTTTAAAAAGTCTTTGAAAGTCCTTACTTTTTGCCACCTCAGCTAGAGCAAAATACATGCAGTATTTAGAAAATGGAAAAGACTGAAACAAAAAGCTCTACGAAGAAATAGATTTTTTAAAACAAAAGAAAATGTTCCTAACAAATGGGGAAGCAAATGATTTAGCTAATGAGGCTGAAAAGTCAAAGGACATAAATTGATAATAAGGACATTTATTCAATTGCATGAACTAAGAAAAACAATTACTGAAAAAAAATTAAAATAAATACCTTGGATGTAAAATTGAATGAAAAAAGTTTGGTTTTGATTACCAGTTTCATGGGGTTTTTTTTCATCTGTTTATTAACTCATATTTTTAAGAGTTTTTGTCGTGTTAAATTTGTAATCTATGTTTTATATTGTACTTTATCATCTAATAGGTTGAATTTGCAAAAATGAGACATTTTATTTAAAAATGCGTGCAACAATTCGTTAACTTTATTCAATTTAGAGGTCCTTATTTTTTGGTTTTTTTTAGTCCTTGATAGTCCTTGATTTTCTTTTAAGGAAATATGTAGGAACCCTGTATTGAAAAAGGACTGGGTGAAAGAGTTGTCACGTCGCTTTGCAGGACACTGTTCGGAAAAAATCACAGTGTATTTTGACTATTTCTTTACCTCCTATGTATTGCTTTCTTTTCTAAAAACACAAAATGTGTTTGCTTGTAGAACTGTTATGATGAACCAAAGGAATCTTCCGAAAAATCTTCTAGAAGACAAAATTCTAAAACAAGGTGAATTCTATTGGGCAGTAAGTGAAGAGAATGTAGTTTGCATGAAATAGAATGATAAGAGAATGGTTTCTGTCCTCTCATGTCAAGAAAATCCTACAGCTGCGGCTAGTGTAGACAGAAGAGAAAAAAATGGAGAAAAGTCATTTGCCCACAAGCATTTGTTGACTATAACAAGAATATGAGATTTGTTGATTATTTCAATCATTTAAAAAGTTTATACCAAATTGACAGAAAAAGTAAAAAATGGTGGCACAGAATTTTATTCCATTTTCTTGATGTTAGTGTCATCAACTCATTTATTTTGTGCAAAATGTTACCTTGTGACAAAGATGTGAAGTCTGTAAAAGTATTTAGAATGAGTTTAATTGAGAGTCTGTTAACAATCGGAGGTTCATCCAAGAAAAGAAAGCTATCAGATAAACCAGCGCAAGTAAAGAGGAGTAAACCATTTGTGCCGGATGATAGAAGATTGACTAACGATGGGCACATTCCAAAAAACATTCCGAGGAGACGATGCGCATTTTGCAGCACAAAAAAGAATGAGCAGAGAACAGCATGGTTATGTATGAGGTGTGAAGTTCCCCTATGTTTGCAAAAAACGGGAATATCTTGTTTTGAAAAGTTTCACACAAAATAAATTCAGGTATGACATTTTTTAAAAAATACTTGTTTGTATTTACAGAATTAATTATTTCGTTAAATATTTTTTAATAGTCTTCTGAAATATATAAATTTATTTTTCTGTAGAAATATTGAAATTAAAAGAGTAATTATAATGAGAGCTTATATAAATCCAACTTTATCCTTCAAAAAAGGAAGAAAAGGAGTGAGTTGCGAATTTTTGTGCTGCCATCTACAGGCTGACTACCTTAAATGCGCGGTGGGATAAAATTATCCCACCTTTTTTTTAACTATAATAATTGATAAATAAATTGTACTTTTGAAGAAAAATATTGCTTGTAATAAATTTATTGAACATTCTTTACTTTTCTTGCATCCAATATTTGTTTCAAAATTTATTTTCTTGCTCTAGAATTTTAAAATTTTTTCATTACCTTCAAAAGGCATAATTTTAAAATTACTTTTCAATAAATTGAATTATATTTTCAATGGTACTTTAATTTTTTTTAAAAGTAAGGGGACTTAAAATATCCTAAAAAACAATTTGTTGTAATAAAATACCAAATGCAAGCTTATGAAAAAAAAATCTTAAAAAAGTGGGATAGACGCTATCCCACCACCCCTCAAAGGGTTAAAAGGTGCAGATAAAAAGGATTTATTACATATATCTATATACAGAAGCTGACAAATACTTTTTAGAGTAAGAAATTCATCAGTATAATATTGGAAGAAACTTTTTTCTATCCTGTAAAAATTGATGGCTTTTTTTTTGAGTGACAAGTTATAATGAATAATTATGCTCAAGTCAGATTTGTTTTTAATATTCCTTCAGTAATTATTTGTAAGTCATTATAAAATTAATTTTGCTTTCTCCTTTGACTAATTTAGCATGGCACGGAATAATTCTTAATTTCCACTTTTGTTGGTTCTTTAATCTCAGGGATGAGATTCTTCCGCTTTTTCGCGAATTTCTGCTTTTTTTGTTATTTTGAAGAAATTCCGCTTTTTTGTCTTTTTTTTCTCAAAATTCCGTTTTTTTTCCCTCCAAAATTTACTTTTTCTTCCAAAAATTCCGCTTTCACACAAAGAAAAGAAACCTTCTTATCTCCCGTTTTCGAACAAAAATTCTGGGAAAATATGCTCGACCGTGCGGCTTAACTCCACCGGCTAGGAAACTAGTTGGTTCATCTTCTACTGATGAATCAACATTATATCGGCAAGATCTACAAGGATGCACATTCCAACATTCAGTGCTATTCAAAGTATTAAGTCCCACCTTTTTGCAGAAAACAAAACCTCTGTGGCATATTTTGCAAAAAAAAAAAAAAAAACTTGTATGAACATGTTGGAAAAAAAAAATTAGTTGGAAACTTAAGGTCATCTTGTAGGGTGTACCAAGATGAAGAAATAAAAAAAAATGGAACAAAAACAAATAAATAAACTACATAAAAAAAGAAACTCCTGTCAAAAGAGGCAGCTAAAAAGCTGTGTGCAAATGCAACAAAAAAAGAAGAGAATAAGATAAATAAAAAAATAAAACATGATTTACCTAGGCATTCTAGAGATAATGTAGTCCCGACAACTATGCCAGTAATTAAACAGAGAGATACTAATGAAGACTATGCAAAAACTTTGGCCTCTACTGAAAATAAACTTGCAGAGGGTGCAAACACATTCTTTATTGAAGAAAAATCTGTCAAAGAATAGGAGGCCTCCAAAACAAGGGGTGAAGCGTGTTAATAGGGATCTGTTATCAACAAAAGCCACACAATTAAAAAAATGGAAGAAAACCACTTTAACAATTAAGGAAATGTTTCAAATAGCAATAGTGCTAAATGAATCTGTCATTGTAACTGTACAATATCTCGACCCCTCTTGCTTTATAAAGTGCAAAATCATTGTGCTGTTACTTTTGCAAAAATTTATAAAAATAAAAGAAATAAAGCAGAAATCAGTATATGATACGTTATTATAATTTATAAAGAGCTAATACACTTTACACAATTGCATGAAGCAAAAAAGAAATTATTTGTCCTTAATTTTATTTATTTTTTGAGCTAACTTTTATCAAAAGGCTATTAAATATAATTCTTCTCAGACTTCTGTTGGGTGTATGTTGAATCGCAGTGATGTACAGGTGGTAAATGTTTTAATGTCTAATTTTGTATTTTCTGATGCGCCTGATGATGTGTTAAACTTGTTTAACTTTTAATGTGAATGATTTAATATTCTTTTTCTTATTTATACATACTGAATTATAAATAATTATTATAGTGTAATATTTTCATCATATTGTGTGTTCTGATGTTTTACTTCTTGAAACATCTTTCGCATATAAATTATGGTACAAATGTTTTGCTCGCGTATGATTTCAGTCTTTTTGCTTTTTTGCCAATCTCATCCCTGTTAATCTAGAAGCATAGAATTATTATTTTGAGTTTTCTTCTTTTAAATAAAAACTTCTGAATTTAAATCTTTTTAAAGATTGGATTTATTCTACATAATTTTTCACATGCATTGATTCATGTTCTAGTTGTACAGAGAAGAAATATTTGATCTTCTTCAGAAGACAAAAACTGCATGCAACTTACGAGAAGATGCTGAGGGTGTACGAGTAAGTTATCTGCTTTATATTTGTGGGCCTTTTGTTGACAGGGAAAAACTGAAATAAAATTGAAAATTTTATGTATGTGAGGGCAAATTTTGCTTTTCAATTCTAGATTATTTGTCTTGTGCATACTTAAAATTTGATTCTACACTGAAGAGACTAATTAGATAATTAAATTATGAACAAAACCTTTAATACATAGTAAAAGGTAATATTTCCAGAAATAAGATGACCGGCAAAATGTTAACCCCTTCCTTACCGTAGCATACTGAGTCTGTTGAATGATAGTTGCCAAGATGTAAATATGGGAACTGAGGTGGAGTCCTAATGGCCATCACCAGCCTCGGCCCAACCCCTTACTCAGGGGGTATGTCCTATCATTCGAGTGAAGGTAACTCAATCTCGCACCATTACTGTACCACCCCATAATAGGGAAGCAAGAACCCGCTTACTAGTTAGTGGCTTCTTATCCACATACTGGTGGTGCTTCTCCTCCCCTCCTGGGAACCAAAAATAATATAAGGAAGAAAAATACCTCCATCCACTTTGAGAACTATACAGATTGAAGTGACGCGGAAGAAAACTAATTTAGACATGTTCATCAAAAGGTATTACCAAATGACTAGGAAAACAGAAGCATGTTGAATTAAAATTTCTTGTAAAAACCCAATTAAACACTCATAATGATAAACAAAATTCAGTAAAAGCTTAACTAACCAGCATGCTCGGGAAACGCCGATTTCCGGATACATGAAATGTCCGGATAATTGAGTGTGACCAGAAAAAATGGGGGGGGGGGG
>BGPR01008625.1:34806-46433 GCA_013235015.1 Araneus ventricosus | reverse complement strand
ATGTGCATTAAATATAATTTTTAAGAATACTTCTGTATCTTCTATAAAGTATTTACAAAACATATTATGAAGATTTTAATTTAACATTGATGATAAAAATTAAAGAAAAGTATGATCTGTAGCCAAATTTTTACCGTAAATATAGATTGTAAAAATATAAGCATATAAAAATAGCCAACGAAACTGAAAAATTTTCTATTCAGCAAGCATAATAAAACTCTATTTAAGTGATCATAAACAAATCCCAGATTGAATATCAAAACTAATTATCTTTTGAGAAATCGCAAGGGTTATTGCGCAATACACACACCTCTAATTCTTCCGCACGCGATATTACTTAATCGGAATCCGCATCTGCTGGTATTTGGAGAGTAAATAAATAAAGGAAAAGAAAGAGACTTACAACCTGGAGTAACCCCCCATGAGCTCCCCCTCCCCCGATTTTGTCCTTTACCTTTTTTTTGGTTGTCAATTTCGTTTTTAGGTCTCTTTTTTTTGGTGAAAGGTGAGGACCTTTTTTGGGGGGTTTGCTTTTGAAACCCCCCATAAAACAAGTCTGTGTATGTCACTGTACTGTATATTGCTTTTTTTTTATCCATCTACGGCCCTCCATGCAGAGCGGATGTCGCATTCCTGAAAAAAATTGTCTGTGTGAATGGAACGACGCATCACGCTTGTGATAAATTTTTGTTAGGTGACGGCCCATGTAGTCGCCTATAAACATTGATTATCCTACTTCATGCATGGATCCTTAGGCATCAAAGCATATAGTATGATTTAAACTTTAAGCAGAGTTGTCTAAACTACAGTAAGAAGCATTACTGGTATGCCTAACCTCGATTTTTAGAGTAGTGATTAACCAGACAGGTAGTTTTTAGATGCAGTTCAAAGGAAGAAACTTTTAAGTAAAAACCAACATTATTTATTTTTAACAACATGAAAGAACAACAAAGATTAAAAGTTAATATCAGTAAATGTGTAAAAAATTTAAAGTTGGAATTTAATACAATACAAAGAAATACTATTTTGAATCCAGTAAGCTAGTGAAACTTATTTAAACTGATGACTAGCAAAGATAATTCATGAACTTAGGAAAAATAGATGCAAGACTGTTAAACTGATTATTCAGACCTTAAACGATGTTTCAGACAAGTCTTCATGCATCATTCGATTCTACTCCGGACTTTAAACACTGGAAAACTGCACTCACTACGTCGGTAATTTTTCAGATACTAAGTGACGCCATTATGTCTTCAGTTTGACTGTAAACAGAGTAAAAAAAAAAACCCGACCCTTTTGTTTCTAACTAAAATAATATTTAACGAGACTACACATCTCAATAGAAGATGGAAACAATCAAGACAAACTGTAAACGAAACTACTAAAAATGAGACTAAATTCTCTGTAATTACCTTCAGCTTAAATACTCAATCCAGCGCATGCGTTGTAAGCGAATGTCCGATAAGCGATGCGTATTAACAGCTGCTCATTAGCATAAACAATAAACTTAGTTTTTCAAGTACGAGCGATGTGAATTGAATTTAATCAACATGCATCGATTCTCAAACGTAAACATCGCAAAGCATTTCTGCCAAGTTGAACACGCAGCGGCTGGTAAGTGAATAACTTTAGATAAACATAAATATTTTTTTTCCTAATTGGAGTAGAAATGACAAGACTTAGAGCAGAGCATCTTATTGCTAACAATTTTGGCACGTGGATGTAAAATTTTTAGAAAGACTCATTTTCTAATTTTCCCAGTTCAGCTTTCCAGATACTTGAATGCTGGATAATCATGAATTTACTGTACAAGCTGTTATCACATATCTGCTATTGTTATAATTAGATTTTTTTTAGTTTGCCATTTTATTTTTTGTTCTGATTGTCTGATTTATTTTGATCATTTTAGGGTTTTAGAGTTTATAAAAATGTCTGCAACATGGAATATCTTTTTAATTTTTGATTTTATTAGATCTGTATGAAACATGCCAATTCTGAATGCATGTTCTGTTGAATGCACATTTGTTTAGATAAATGTGAGTTTTAGCTGTTCACTTATGTAAATGCTAATAATTTGTTCCTGTTAATTAAGAAATTAACATCAAACACCTGTGTTGTGTGTCATTTTTATTTATCATCATATCTCATATTTAGAAAATGGGTATATGGTTAGGCTTAACATTCTGCATCTTGTGTAGGATATACAGCATGATTTTTTTCTTTAAATAAATAATTCATTTACGATAAATTGAAAATTAATGAAACATAAATATTCCATATCATAACTAGTTAAAAAAAATCCTGCACATAGAGGATCAGTAAAATTATCAGTTTTCTTTCATGAAAGAGGAGCGCATAATTGTTTAATCTTTAAAATTTATGGCAAGATGGAATTATCAGAGGGATCTAAAGTGTATAAGTTAAAAACCTAAAAGCAATTTCATACAAAATAACACTTTCTTTGGCAGATGCCGAAAGTTTGCAACCAGATGTTTCTGTTTTCTCTGATATGCCTTCAAGTTCTCGGAACCTGTCTTTATCTCCACCTCAAGAGTGTCGATCACAAACCAGCAACAAAGATTTAAAATGCGCAAAATTGTCAGCAATATCGCCAAAGTTTCAAATTTTGCAACTGCATGATGACTAATTCAAAGCAAAAATATAAATGTGCGCGGACAAGTGCTGGTGAAATTTTAATAAGTGAAGATGTAATAGAAAGGCTAAAAATTGAAAGAGAAAATAGCAATGTAATTTCCTTGCAGTAGAAGTATCTGGAAATGATATTACTGAAAATACAGCTGTGAGACAAAGTCTTACAGTAGCTGCCTGGGTAAAAGCATTATATTTGAGGGAAAAAAGCAAGCCAGAATTCATTGGCAAAATTATGGCTGTTGGAGGAGAACCCAGTGGTGGCTCGTCAGCTCAGAAACAAGCAGTGCTACAAAAGTTGTATAGTCCTAAGTAATAAGAAATTTTTTGCTGATTATTTTGGTATGTAATGATGTATACTAAAAGTTGATACAGTAAAACCTGTTCTAAATTTTCCGTTGTAGACAGGATTCCGTTTCATACAGGGTTTCATTTATACAGTCGACGCTCATTATAACGACCCTCTGCGTCCCACAGCAAAAGGTCTTTATAACGAGTGGTCGCTATAGAGGATATAATTAAAAAATGTACACATGCACGCTCAGCAGTTCCTTAAAAATAGGCTATTTTTAAAGATATTCCAACTAAATACTCAAATTATTTTTTATTGTTGGTATTAAAAATAAAATTTTATCAATTATAAATATATTTCTAAAATAGATTTTAAAGTAGAAAATAAAGGAATTTTGGAAAAATACCGGGAAGAGTGTCCGCTGAATTCGGACGTTGTATTGGGATTAGACGACACTGGACGATCGTTATACCGGAAGTAAAATAACATAGAGTACATGGGGAAACACGGTTGGGGATTTTATCACTGGTCGCTATAATGATATGATCTTTATAATGAGTGGTCGTTATAACAAGCATCGACTGTACATGAGGTTTTCAATTGTATATATTCATTATTTAAATTAAATCAATTGTAATTAAAAATATTATGTAATATTAACAAAATACCATAAAAATATAATATTGCAATAATTACGTTTTAATAAGTGTCATATTTTAAAATTAAGATTTAGTTAAATTTTAAAATTACTAAACAAGAACATTAACACGTTACAAGAACTGTTACAGATTTTATTATATCACTTGCATTTGATGCTGTTTTCATATTAGCTAGTAAAGACTGCATGAGAAGTTTTTGATAATTTACTTTGACACAACGAATAATTCCTTGATCCAAAGGTAACGCTGGTTGTATTTGGGGAAAACCAAGCCAATTTTATGTTTGAAAGTTCTATGTGAGGGTGGCAAGTGGCATTATCTGAAAACAGCAAAATATTTCTATTTCTTTTTTCATTTTTGAATTAAAAGTTTTTAACCATTCTTCCATTATTGCAGCAGTCATCCATGCCTTTTTGTTCGATTTCCATATTACAGAAAGTTTTCTTGCATCCAGATTTTTAAAGCACTGAGGCTTTTGCAGCCTTGGCAATTACCAAAAATTTTTTGATTTCGCCAGTCATAAAGGCACAAAAGAGCACTGTGAGACGTTCTTTTGATTGTTTACCACCGGTAAACTTTGCTTTTTTAATACATAAATATTTTGTTGGTAAGCCACGAAAAAAAATCCCACTTTCATCAGCATTTGCAATATTTTGAGGTTCATAGCCTTCAATGAGTTTTTCAATTTTTTTAATCCACGTATTTACAGTCTCATCCGAAACGTCCCCAGCTTCACCACAGACTGCTTTGAAAGATATCCCATGTCTTTTTCTGAAACTTTCAAGCCTACCATTTGATGCATGAAAATCAGTTTTCCTAATTTTTCTGCAATATCTTTAGCTTGGGCTTGTAATATAGGTTCATATATCGGCAGATTTTGAGATCTTGCATCTACAAACCACTCTCGTACAATTTCTTCGTTGGCTGTTTTCCGCATTTTTCTCTTGGTTGAGCCATTTCCATACAACCATAATTCACTTATTTCGTTCTTCTTAAATATTTCGTAAAATTGAGATTTTCCTATTTTGAATTTTTCAATAATTTGTTTCGCACTCAAATTATCTTTCTCTTTCGCTTTAATTATTTCCATTTTGGTATCAATATCCAAAACATTCTTTTTATGCAATGCCAAGACTAAAAAATATCATCCGATCCTGATCAGCACTTGAAACTAAATGAAGAAAAGCTAAACTACAACAATAAGTCAGCGCATTTAAAATGTGTGATGTACATATCATTACATGAAAGAAAAACGGTTTGCTCCACGGAATGCTTTTTTCTTTTTACCGAAGGAAAGAAAAAGAACTTTTAGAAATGGCGCAGATTTTTGTCCGTTAGAAGAGGTTTTCTAACAATGAAATATTGTGAATTATTCTTAGAAATTCTGTCCGTTTCTGTGTTAGACAGGTTCCGTTTTAAGGAGGGGAACTTCCTATATTGTTTGATGGGACCAAATATTTTTTCCGCTTAAGACAGGATTCTGTTTCTTACAGTGTTCGTTTTAAACAGGTTTTACTGTAGTTTTTGAGTTATAGCAAAAACTGGGAAGACATTTTTTCATGTTTTTTGGCCATAACTGAAATTCCAACAAAGATATTTGGTGGCAAACCTCAGATTTGTAATCAGCACCCCAAAAAACATAAAGAGCAAAAAATGACAACTCCTCCAGAATTTGATTTAAAAAACTACTTAATGATGGACTACTGAGAGAAAGTGAAAAACACCAAATGAAGAAGGCAAAGGCGGAAGTCCCGCCAAATGAGAGCTGTGGAAAATGCAGCTCAAGGTCATCTTATTTCAAACGGAGAAAGGGTTGCCTTTTCTTCTGACTGAGCACTCTGCGTTGCTGAGTGCGCGAATTTTGATCCTTAGGATGGGCAAAACTTTATGCTCTCTCTAAACTCTCTCTTAATTTCTTGATTGATTTTTCTGTCTTCCTTTTACGCTTTTACTTTCTCGTTTACAAAGAGAAAGTATTATAATCGTCAAAAAATTCGAACTCAAGATTTTGACGAATCTCCACATTTTAGACCTCCCCGAGTCCGACAAACACAATTTTGGAATTATGTCTGTATGTCTGTGAAAACGATAACTCGAAAACTATTAGAGCTATGGGGATGAAATTTGGTATGTGGTCTTTAAACATAATTTGTAGGTTTCTATCAAATTTTGGACAAAATCCGTCAACGGGAAGTCTGTCTGTCTGTCCGAAGTCACGTGAACACTATAACTCAAAAACTTGAATAGCTAGATGGATAAAATTTGGTACACAGTTTTATCTTGAATATAGTTCCGTATCAAATTTTGAACCAAATTCGTCAAAGGGTTGACTGTCTGTCGGTCTGTATAATCGCATACTTCTGAATGCAATAACTTCTTAACACAAAGGCTTAGATAAAGGTGGTTTTAAAAAGACATTCAAATTGCACATTCAATTTTATTACTATGACAATCAGTGTTCAGATAGCTTAGATATCGGTGCGCTCGCTAGGTCCACAGTTCGGTCCTGCCTGTGGGTTTTTTTTAAAAAAATTTTCCAAAATTAAATTAAAAATTTAAAAAATATTTTAAATTAAAACTTTAATTATTTTTTGCAGAAAATAACTTTATATGATACTTGAATTACAGGTAACATAATAATAAAAATAATATATAAACAGGTAAAATAATTATAAATACATCTTTAATGGTGATAAATATTAACTATAATGACTCCCATCATAAAACATTTATGTTTAGGCATTATCCTCATAAATTTAAAACGTTTATTCTATATTTATTAATTCATTTTCATTTAATCTTCTATTTTGTACTAGTAACTGTATATACAGTCACTAAAAAAAGTATTCTGACACTTGAAAGAAAAAAAATTGAAGTCGATTATTTCTGTTATTTTTGGGAATAACTATAACTTTTTGTAGTATCTTATGAAACGTACTACTAGACATAATTGCAGAAAAAAGTAGCTGAATAAATTAAATAATTACACGATTTTTACAACTTTCATTACCAATAAAGTGAAAACAAATGTCAAAAATGTATTCGGACAGTGAGAGAAATTGAAGTCTTTTGGCGATAAATCAGAAATAAAATGCTTACATGCTTTAAAAAACGGCAACCCTTTGATTAATCAGTCCTAACAATGAAAATCGGAAAGTGTTTTGTAACGTGAAACATGGGTCGAAAGAAACCCGAAATTAGAATTGAAATAAAAAAACTCATTGTAGATCACTATAAAAGTGGAAAATCTATTCAAAAAGTAAGTGATATTTTAGAAATAAGTAAATCAACAGTATTTAGTATAATTTCTAAATACAGGAAAACTGGCTCTGTAGAAAATAAAGCACGGACAGGACGACCAGCAATTTTCAAACGTCGTGAGCAGAGGTGGTTTGTTAAAAAATTACTATCAATCCGAAGATAAGTGCTGTTTAAATAACACTTGAAGCTAGAAAACGTTTCGGGAAAATATCTCATCCTGAAACTGTAAGAAACATATTGAGGAATCATAACTTTCATGCTCGAGTTGCTAGAAATAAACCGTTTATTAGTAGAGTGAACCACAAAGAGAGATTGAAACTTGCTAGATGTTATTTAAAAAACCTAAAGAGTTTTGGGAGTCTGTAATTTTTGTTGACGAAAGTAAATTTAATGTTTTTGGTTCAAATGGAAAGCAAAAGGTATGGAGAAGACCTAACACTGAGCTTAAACTAAGAAATCTTCATACTACAGTAAAACATGGCGGCAGCAGCCAACTTGTCTGGGGTTGCATGAGTAGCTTTGGAACAGGAAACCTAGAATTAATTGACAGCAAAGTCAATAAATATGGTTACTTAGACATTCGTAAAAGAAATATAAGACAAGTGCTAAAAAAAATGAGAATTTTGACCAATTTTAAATTCTACCAAGACAACGATCCAAAGCATACGTCTCATATTTGTAGGCTTTGGGCTCTCTATCATTGTCCTTGGTCATTAAAACACCAGCCTAAAGTCATGACCTTAATCCTATAGAACATTTCTGGGATAATATACAACAACGTTTGCATGAAAGTAATATTACGAGCAAAAATATCCTGAAAGAAAAACAAATTGAAGCATGGAGAAATTTTGATCCCAATACATGCAAGAAATTAGTCAATTCAATGCCAAGTAGATTGAAAGAAGTAATATAAAACAAGGGTCGGCCAACAAAATACTAAAATAGTGCTTTCAAGTAGTAAAAGTATTTTTTGTTAATTAATTTATAAGTGTCCGAATACTTTTTTGGACTGAAATTCTACTGTAAAAGTATTTAGCGTTAATTATACTTTAATTTTTAAGTTTAAGAAAACTATTTCAGTAGCATATGTATTTTCACACCTTGTAGGATATAAAGACATGATTCGTTTTGAAATATATTGTTTTAATATTTTTTATTTGATGATTAAAGTGTTATTCATCTTGGTGTCCGAATACTATTTTGGGTGACTGTATCAGGGGTGAAAATCCTCCGCGGATCCGCGATTTTCCGCTTTTTTGTACATTTTGTAAACTGATAATTATGCAGGACTTTTTTGTGCCTTTTTCTTTTATAAAGTAAAATCTGATTTATATATTTTAGGTTTATTATATGTATTTTATAAAAAATGATATTATAAAACATTATTTATTAATTGCATCTATTTTAAGAAAGTAAAAAAAAAGATTGATTTTATAATGTTAAAAATAAGTATTTGTTATTGAAAAAATTCATACATGGCTGTAAGCAAGACCATATTTTTTTCATAATTTTGTGATGAGTAAATCATTCATTAGTAAGTGTTTACTTATCTCTTCCTTAATGTATGTTGCTATTCACGTAAAAATTGAGCTACTCTCGTGAATTTTCTTTTTTTTGTATCTTTGCTGTTTTCACCCCTGCTGTATGTAATCTACTAATCTAAGATCTGTAGGTATCGACCTTTAGTGTCTATAGGATTACAAACTATGTTCGCATTAAACATAATCTCTTTCATTAGAAAGACTGACAGTTTTTTAAAAGTTTTTCAAAATTATTACAAATTAAATGAAAACTTTTACATATTTTAAATTAAAATATTACTGTTTATTCATATGATACTTGAATTATTGGTAAGTTTACTTTATAAGTACTAAAATAATCCTTAATAATATAATAAATGTGAAAGTGTGTCTGTCTGTTTGTTACGCTTTCACGGCAAAACTACCAAACCGATTTGGATGAAAATTGGCAGAGTTGTAGCTTGAAACCCAGGAACGGACATAGGGTAGGTGAAATTGCGTTAAATGAATTATTTTTGACTACATATAAAAATTAAATAATTAACAAAGAAAGCCCATTGATTCTGCGATTCGCGATGGATATTATTTTATTTTTCAATCCACTGTCATGTGATCCTTCAGGAATGCGAAAACATGTGGAATAAATTATTTTTAAAATAAACTATCACGTGATCCTTTTTTCCGCCGTAACTTCGGAAGAAATTGTCCGATAAAAATTATTTTTTACCATCTTAAAGTTCAAAATTTTACCTTTTCAATGATACCAATTTTATTTCTGTGACAGTTTTCCTTCCATTTTTATTGATTTTTTAAAATTTTAATAACGTGCAGACGATTTTGAAATAACGCAAATTTATACCTACTTCGCTGCTATTAAACGTTAGACTTTGAACTAATATATCTTTAT
Organism: Araneus ventricosus; assembly: GCA_013235015.1. Classification (NCBI taxonomy): domain Eukaryota; kingdom Metazoa; phylum Arthropoda; class Arachnida; order Araneae; family Araneidae; genus Araneus; species Araneus ventricosus. The sequence goes on along the minus strand of BGPR01008625.1, from coordinate 37,145 downwards.
TTTTGAAAATTTTGCTTATCTTTATAAATATCTATAAAATAGGCAGAAATTGTATGTATATTTTCTGTCTGTCGGTCAGTCACAAAAACTCCTCCTAAACAGTGAATGGTAGTGACGTGAAATTTACACACGACATTCTAGAACATATTTCTAGGTCAAAGGTGCTATTTTCAACTTTCAGAATTAATTAGTTCTTAAGATATTTAATTAAATAACAAAAATTAGCTGCTTTTAAGCCTAATGCTTAGACTTTTTTGCCAATAACTTCTTAAATATTTATTAGACAATTATTTTTATGCCATTTTAAAGACCAGAAAAGGATCTTTTTAATGCTATTAATTCCATTGCGATGAAATATTTTCTCTGATTGTTATTAAGGTTTAAAAATATTTTTGTAACGTAATTTCTAACAATACTATTTATTCTTATAGAAATAAATTCAAGCCAAATTACTGTTTCGCGCACAGGCTTTTGCAGGGTTAAAGTTAATATAAGAAAATATTGCTTTCTTTGAGCATATACAACAAAGGAGACTTTACACTTCCGGTTTCCTGTTGTCGTAGCATTTATAGCTTTTAATATGGTTACACAGTGATCTAATGACGTTAGTGTATTATTTTCTCGATGTTTTGTTTAATTTTCACAGTGAGATATTACAGAATATTCATCTGTAGATACGGTAATGGGCATTAACAAGGAACATCATATTTTGAAGAGATCTTCAACATCTTAGAATTGTCAGGGGCACCTTCCGACAAGCCGAGATTGAATGTCGGTGTGCCAGTACTTCTAATACGTAACATCTATATACCGAGATTGCGCAATGGCACAAGGTTACGAATTACACACCTAGGTCCAAACGTCATGAAAGCTACTGCTATGACTGATATAGGGAGAAGAGAGAGTGTTTTAATTCCACGCCTTCCGATAATACTGAAGGATTTATCATCTCAGTTCAAAAGGTAACAAATCCCTTTAAAAATATCATTTTGCCAGGCTCAGGGCCAGACACTGAAAGTGGCAGACGTACATGTGAAAAAACCATATTTTTCGCATGGGCAACTATATGTGGCGTGTTCACGTGTGTCCAGCCCACACAACCTCTACATCCATGCAAATAACGTGGTATTCAAAAGTATATTAGCATAGATAACAGGGATGAGATTCTTCCGCTTTTTCGCGAATTTCCGCTTTTTTTATTTTGGGGAAATTCCGTTTTTTTTTTTTTTAAATCTTTTTTTTTCTCTCTCGAAATTCCGTTTTTTTCCCCCCTTCCGGATTTCCGATTTTTTTCCTCTGCAAAAAATTTGCTTTTTCTTCCGAAAATTCCGCTTTTACACAAAGAAAAGAAACCTTTCCATCTTCCGTTTTTGAAAGGAAATTCGGGGAAAATATGCTCGACCACGTGACTTAATTCCACCTGCTAGGAAACTTGCTGATTCATCTTCTACTGACGAATCAACATTATATCTGCAAGCTCTACAAGGATGAACATTCCAACATATTCTGTGCCATTATTAACAAAGTATTAAGTACCACCTTTTTGCTGAAAACAAAACCTTTGTGGCATGTTTTGCAAAAAAAAAAAAAAAAAAAATGCATGAACATTTTGAAAAAAAAAAATTAGTTGAAAACTTAAGGTCATCTTGTATGGCGTACCAAGATGAAGAAAACAGATAAAGAAAAACAAATAAATAAACTACATAAAAAAAAAAGAAAAACTCCTGTCAAAAAAGCAGCTAAAAAGCTGTGTGCAAATGTAGCAAAAAAGCAGAGAATAAGACATAAAAAAAAATCTTCTGAAAATAAAAAATAAAATTGATGATTTACCTAGGCATTCTAGAGATAATGTAGTCCCGATAACTATGTCAGTAAGTAAACAAAGAGATACAAATGAAGACTGTGCAAAAACTTTAGCCTCTACTGAAAATAAACTTGCAGAGGATGCAAACACATCCTTTAGTGAAGAAAAATCTGTCAAAGAGAGTAGCCTTCCAAACCTGTTACCAACAAAAGCCACACAAATAAAAAAAAAAAAAAAACGAAAGAAAAACCACTTATTTAACAATTAAGGAAATGTTTCAAATAACAGTAATGCTAAATGAATCTGTCATTGACACTGTACAACTTCTCAACCCCTCTCACTTTATAAGGTGCAAAATGATTGTGCTGTTACTTTTGCAAAAAAGTATGAAAATAAAAGAAATAAAACAGAATTCAGTATATGATACATCATTATAATTTATAAAGAGCTAATACACTTTACACAATTGCATGAAGTGAAAGAAATTATTGTCCTTAATTTTATTTATTTTTTGAGCTAACTTTTATCAAAAGGC
>BGPR01008625.1:0-24440 GCA_013235015.1 Araneus ventricosus | reverse complement strand
TAGTGTAAATGTCAAAGAAAAATTAGTAGAATAGTGAATAGAATGTTTGATTTCAAGTGAAAAATCTTTCTACTACTAAATTGAGCTATTTGTTTTTACTAATTTTTATGTGCGATTTTTAAGTAGAACCCCTATTTCCTTCTAGTGTGTCATAATAATTAGTTAATTCAGTTTCTAGCATTGGAATGTGCATAGATGTTAGTATGCTCTCCTGCTTGCTGGGCACAAACTTGTTCATTTGCATTCATGAACTAAAGCAAGTTGATGTTGCTAGAAAATATGGAATTTTTCAGTCGACAATAGCTACTTTCTTCAGAAGTAAGACATAGAGTTGTTGTTAAAAAAAAAAGTAAAGTGGATTGCAAACGAAAGCGATTTAAAGGTGCCATAAATGTTTTGAACAAAAATTAACATTTTGAAGTTCTTAAAAAATATATATAATTTTATATCGGTATATAAAATTGAACATTTTATATGTTTATAAAATGCAATTTTGTATCAGCGATTATTTGTAAAATTAATCAATAATTACAATAAACCAAGTTAGTATATTAATACATGTACACCCACATAAACATTGCGCCTAATCTTCAAACTGTTTATAACGATAACCTTTATAACAATGTTTTCTAGGTCCCTACAATATCGTTCTAGACAGGTTTTATTGTATGTCATTTTCACTGGCCATTAATAGCCACCGAGTTCAGGTGTCCGTGGCTGGTTAAAGGCCAATAGCATTTTCAGTAGCTTTGTTTTCGAAAAAATATGCTCACCATTATCATTAGTAATCATAAGACATCTGTAAATTTTCAGAGCTGTTGTTACATTTAGAAAAGTTGTGTATACTATATTATCATGTATTAATTTACACAACTTCAATGCAAGTACTATTTCCTCACTGACTCTGTGTAATTGTTACATAAAGTTCTCAAAATGTCCCATTCCATGTACAAACTCAATCTCAATATCCTTAGAATAATGTTCTCTTAAGTTATGAGAAGCCTCCCTAATTTCGCCGATGATCTTTTTTAGGAAATTAACTAAAAATGCAATTAGGGAATTAATTTCACTCTTCTAAGTTCTGTACACAGCATATCCAACACAGGCAGATATGCATCAACTCTTAGCTTTTTTCCCTCTCTAAGTTCTAGCTTTCTGTACTTATATCATCACAATGCTTTTACATTCTTCGTTCATGTTAGTTTTTATTGTTGTATTGGGTATCAATTTTCTTATTTGCTTTCATCTCTTAGTCTTCAAATATTTCTTTGTAGCATCATTTACAGAAGAAAATTTCATAATCCAGTTGTAGAGAAGGAAAGATATTAATTAATTCAAATAAGTATAACACTGGAAAAATTTAAATGTGCACCTTTTAAGTGTTACTGAATAGGCTTTAATAAATGTTTATAACCACATAATCGATAGAAACGTCTAAATACTGAGCCAACATTTGTTCCTCTGTTGTATGACAAATATCGCCTGTATGGTTTTTGTACCAAAGTAATTAAATTGAAAAAATTAATATTAAAAAGAAATTTTTTTGAAACATATATACCGATTAAATTTACTATACAAGATGAATTTTATTAAGGAATTTTTTGCATTTCTTGAAGTTTCTTTTATGTGTGTTTTGAAGAATTTCATTCTAGAAGAATTTAAATAACTATGTATTCCTTTTTGTTATGGAGAACAATTTTAGAATTTATAAATGATTCCTTAGAGTTAAAAATACAAAACAGGGTCATCCCCTTGGTATAACATTGGACAATGTCGGCCTCAGTCCTCTTTTTCCACATGGTATTAAGTAGCAACATTAATAATTCAGTTTTTCTTTTCGTATTGTTTATATCCTACTGTTATTGCAGTTTTTTCTTTATTTTATGTTGGTGACTTGTGAGACAGTCGACCAACTGAAAAAAAAAAAAAAATTGTGAGAATGATATTCCTAAAATTGGACCTAAGAAAAAAACAGCAGAAAATTAACAGATTATTCATTTTTAAAAAATTTCTAAAGAGATTAGGAGGAAATTAATTATATTAATAAACAATATAAAATATGTTAAATAACTGTCCTTTACTTGGAAGATCTTTTAAATGGAATTGCTTGAAATTTACAAACTTTATTAGTATTTATTTGGTAATAGAATTAAAATTGATTATTTTTGCTATATAAAACCGTTTTTAAAAATGTATGAGAACAATTAGTTACTTGTTTTATTTCTTCTTTTCAAAGTTATTTTGCTATTTAAATTTATGAAATTCCATTAAAAAATATCTCAAGTAACTAAACTATTTTTAAGTGTTGGCATAAAGTTAAAAAATATTTTCAGGAGTTGAATCAAGCGTTACTACTCAAAACCTATGGAAACACACATAGTTTTGTTAATTAAGAAGAGCTCATTTTCTAATAAATTGGTGTTCCAGCCTGCTGCCAGAAGCTGGATGTGTTCAATAATTTCTTTTTAAACAACATGCATTTTTTATCATATTAAAGAAAAAATGGTGATGATTTATGTTACAGATATATAAAATCATAATTGTTTTTTCTGCTTTTAGGTAATTAATTTGACAGAAGTGCCTGTTGAATCAGTTGAAGAAGCATTTGTTACATTAGAAAAAGGTTCTTCTCTGAGACACACCAGTGCAACAGCTAAAAATGTTAAATCTTCTCGTTCCCATGCAATCTTTTCAGTGTATATTGAGCAGACAGATAAGAGAACCTTCAACTTTAAACGTTCTAAATTCCAATTGGTTGATCTGGCTGGATCTGAACGCATGAGTTCCAGTAAAACTGCTGGTCTGCAAGTCAAGGAAGGTAATACAACATAAAAAAAAAAAACCCTGTTGTTGCTTTCTTTAATTTTTTTAAAGAAGGAATCTGGATATTTTTCTGTATTATAGTATTTTATCTATGTCATTTCCATATGAAAACAGTCTGGATTATCATTGGTGTCTTTTACTTCTAAAACCAAATTCATATTGGTATACATGTGTATGGGTAAGAGTGACTTTGTCAACATTTGAAAAGAATGGTACTTAATACATTCCGAAATTTCTGAAAAAATTGGGGGGCAGTTGTAATGCATCAAAATGAATTTTTAAAATATTAAATTATAAATTCAGTTATGTTTCTGATCAGCCGTGGAGTACCTACATAAAATGGGCCCCCCCCCCCTGCTTTTTGTTTTAAAATTGCAATCCACCACCCCAGAAACTTTCGCCAGTGAGTGTTAATATTAAAATTGCAATTGAACTGAAATAATGTATAAGACAATTTTGAACTAATATGATATAGCCATTTTCGGCGACCAGCTGGTTAAAACGTCAAATTAATTGTATTCATTTTGTAATCTTGTAACTTTCCTAGTAACACGCACAGGAAGAAAACTGTTGCACCCATAAACTGTAACATATCAAGAAAGATTTTATTCTTGGCGGTAAAAATATATCTGCTATATATAATAATTTTTAGCCGTTAAACACGCACACGATTCTGTTGGTTATGATAATTGTATTTATTAATTGATTAGAAATTTTATATCTAATTAGTTATATCGCATAAATGAATAACTTAAATTAATAGCTACAGATATTTTAACTCTTATTAAAAATATCTATAGCTTCAGAAATTACGAAAATCTCCTTAATACTTCATGTACACTTAATAAATATCAGGCGATAAATCTAATCGCTAAACAAAACTACCTTATGCTTGAAATCAAACAAAGAGAAAGAGCCTTGCAGCTTTTTCATAGCTTAAGACTAAAATAAAATTTTTATTAAAAAGTTATGAGATATATTTTTCAACAAAGAAAAGCAATTGATTTAAAGATTTAATGAAACAATGAGATAGGTTTGTCTTAAACTTCGACAGTAGAAACTGCTGTGCGAATTATATTTAAAAACATTTTTAAAAATTTATTAAAATTTAGGAAAAAATTTTACAACTAAACTTATATAATTGAAAAGATAATTTTGGGGATTCTAAGATGGTGTAAAATTTATTTTTGTGGAATTATATTTTGAGAAGTTATAAGGAGAAAAAGACATCGGAATTTGGCTTACTTTTCAATTAATTAAAATTCTAATTAAAGTTTCGAAAAAAATTCACTTCAAAGTGCTTCTTCTCCCCTTTCAAAATGTATTTGGCCAAATTTGGTAACTTTAAGTCGAATGGCCTGCCCTGTAATGCGCTCATGGACATACAAATAACAGAAACACAAATCACTTTAAGTATTAGCATAGATAACTGCATAATGAGACGGTTCTTTAATCTAAAAGGCAGCATAGGGACATATCACCAAAAAGTTTAAAAAAAAAAAAGTTATGAAATAGTTTCGAAATTTTTAATGAAATTTTGCTAAACTTACTACGAAAGTTTCTTACATGAGTAATTTAACCACTTAGAAAGTTTTTAAATAAGAAATTCGAACAGTTTGTGTCAAAATTTTGATACTTGAGACAAATATGAAACAAATATGCATTTGATTGATCTCATACTTAAAGCTTAATATAAAATGTATACAAAAAACTTAATCCTGGGAAAAAATCCCGTAAATATGAATAATAATAAAAAAAATTATACATTACTTTTTATCTCTAGAAACTCTCAATATTGATAACTTGGAATGGATTTCCTTTATACTTTACCAAACAAGTAGAAATGTTTCTTTCCATACTTTACACTGCTCTTTGAAAGTAGGAATAGCACTTTAATTCTAATTATTTGTCACCAACTTTGGAAGAAGCTGATGATCAATGAATATGGTGGCTATCGCCTTTTAGCTTCAACCGTACCGTATGCAACCTCTAGACATCCTATGAAGTTAATTGACATATTATATTCCCTTGACTAAAATGATCTGAGGATGGTCAAGTATAGCCCCCCCCCCCCACGAAGACACAAATCTTTGAAAAGGACCTTAATGACGTAGAAGGGAAACTCGAAAGGTGGTCATCAGATCTTTGTAACATAAAACTATTAGCTATTTTGTTGTGAGAAACCTAGCATGTGTTAGTTTCCAAGCTGTAAAAAGGACTGCATCCTTTGTTTTCCCATACTTGATTGGAACCACTTTAATTTTTAAGAATCTGGGGAATAGGAGTTTAAAAAAAAATGTACTTTTCAGTTTTATGTAACTAATTGATTCCTCAATTTTGTGCCCCCTGGTAATGGTGCCCAGGGCACTTGCCCCACCCTAGTTACGCCACTGGTGATCAGTTATTGTTAGTACTTTGCATACTTCAAAATTCTTTTGCTTAATGTTAATATTGATGTTATTTTCTCATGAAAGTGATTAATAGATTTATGCTTATGGCATGAATTATAAAAGAATGTTAAGCACTATACAGTAGGGTGTCCCAAGATACAAGGGAAATTTTTTTTTTGCAAAATCGAATATGCATACCCTCTATTTTTTTCTATTTGACCTCATTAACATAAATAAAACGTATTATTGCATTAAGATGATGTTAATCCATGCCGACTTTAGGTCAAACTTGAAGGTGAAATCTTGTACAGGGATTACTGTGGAAAGATTGCAAAATGTATGTTTCTTTGTTACATAAGACACCAATTTATTCAAAGCAGATATTTATTACCATATGACAGTAAAAGAAACATTACTGTACACATTTTCGTTTCAATGTTTGCTTTTTACTGTCAGGATAGATCTTCATGTGTTCTTGTACGCAACATAACAAAAATTGTTTTTGTTCCTCCTCAACCGTTATTAAGCCATGAGAGTCCTGCAGAATTTTTACCGCTCTTTCAGCTGTATCGCTCAATGCTCTAAGCAGCAAGCATTGAGACTGTCTTTTTTCGCGTCTAGAAATGAAGCATTATTCGCCGATGAAGAGGGACTCTCGTTGAGAAAACTATCATAAATTTTGATTCTAGAAAATAATGACTAGCTTTTGACTGATATGAAATCATCGATGCTTTTCTCTGTAAAAAAAATAAAATAACAGCAATTTCGTGATATAAATAATTAAAAAAAACCCTACAAAATCAATGTATCAAATTCACCATACAATGAACCGCAAAGTTCTTCCTTCGATGGAATGTATCTTTTCTCATGGGTCGAGAAAATTTCTCTATGTAAATTTGCCACCATTTTTAATTTTGTTTATTCGTCCACATCATCATCAAAAAGTGCTAATACTGCTATTTCGTCAGTAAAATACCATAAATGCTGGCTAAATTTCTGTAAAGCAGCTTTCGAGATACTTTCATTCACTTTTTCGTAAGCTTTCAAGGATTTCAAAAAGCACAAATCTTTGTAGGGTGCTTTAACTGCCAAAATCCATTGAAGCTATGGTTTAACATAGATTATCACGATAAACAAGCAGACGTCTAATGGTGCTTCCTTATCCTTGGTGTTTAATTTCAGCTGAGAACTAAATAACGATAGTTTTAGGTAGTAAATCGCTCAGGCCATCCATCTAGCTTGGTGCATGGTACCAGGAGGTCTGATTTTAAATTTTTTTCTGCATATCCACCTAAAAATACAATAGAAAGTTCTATCAACTCTCGATAGTCATCTCTGAACATAACATTTTTTAGTTCAGCGCGGTAAAAGTCAAGCAAATTTTCAAGTTTGGTTACGGTTCAGAACAATTCCACTGTTTCTCTATAGCACTGTATTTTAGTGGGATCGATGTTTTTCAAATTATCTTTGAGCTTTTTAAAGAGTGGTATATCGGGGCTTGTTGTCACTTGTTTAATTTTCACTTCAAATATGGCCTTTAATACCAGTTCGTATATATGATGGCGGCAAGAGAAAAATAGCATTTTCCTATCAAATTTTTACTCGTGGAGCGCACAAGCACCATTAAAACGACTTGTATTCGAAGCCGTAGTATCACAACAGAGAATTTGGACTTTGTCTTCGAGATTTCAATCTAAGATAGCCTTCCAAACATACATTCTAATACAAGTATTACAGTACTGGTCAAAAGATGATTTTCTGAAACCCTTCATCGTTTAGCTTCTCTTGGAGAAAGATGCATTATTTGTCCGTTGTTTCCACATAGCTTAGTTTTAAATTTTTGTGAAACACTGCTTAAATTAAGTGAAAGACAAATCATCATACATTAATTAATGGATACAGAAAGGAAATTTTACTTACTAAGTTCTTTTCAGCAGCAGAACTAATAAATCAGTACAATTCAACCAGAATTCCATTAATATTTTGTTGGTCCGCCTTTGGTCTTGCCTGCGCAGTAAACCATTATTTACTAAAAATATTCATATTTCCTTTACTATTCAGCGTATTTACTTAAAATTTTAATACAAGGCTTCTCTAACATATTATCAAATATTCTGTAAGTTTCAGAAAATTTGAAAGAAAACTCTGCATGTTATAAGCGAAAAACATGCGAGAAATTTGAGATGTTTCAAAGAAACCTTTATAGCTTCCTGGATATTCATGATATTTTTATGAAAATACATGTAAGCAATGTGCTTAAAAAGCAAAACGATTGCTGAAAGTTTTAAAACATTATCAGCTTTCTTGGAAATGGGGTGAGCCCAAATAATTTTCGCCTTCATCAATTTGTGGACGGTCCCCTAAATGTCCTTGCAATAAAATCTTCACTGTAAAATGTGAGTTCCCACGATTGTACGTCCCATGATTCTCCAAAACTGATTGTGAACCATTGTATTCAAATTAACTCCAAATGTTTCAAATTTTAAAAATCTTGCAATACTTTTGGCCGGTAGTGTAGTAATAAAGTGACGTTGCAGCACTTCCTTATAGTTAATCTGTCAAAATTCATCTTTCTTATAAAGTAACATAAGCTGTATCCTATTGAAAAATGTTATGAAGTGCAATGTTTACAACTATCAAGAGCAATATGTTGAGAATGGTCTGTTATAATCTAATATTTTCACAATGTTTTAATTTTTGTACAGTCCATCAAAAAAAAGTATCCGATCATTTCATTTTTCTCGTAATATATAAAAGTTATTCAAGCAAAATATGTTGTTCAGTTTGGAGGTATGTCCTCTTTAAAAATATGTGAACTGTGTTTGTATAAGGGTTCATCTACATATGTATAATTGCATCATCTACAAATTTTCCAATGGATATCCCCAATTTTTAATCTTTTAAAAATCTCTATATATAAAATTTAAGGTAAATCTGTTCAAAACAACTGGAGATATACAAGAAAACCGATTAGGGGGTTGTTTCAACATATACAGACATAGAAAATAGGTCAGTCTGTTAAAACTGTTCTTTATTCAAGTTTTCACCATTAATAGGGTAATTTTTCTCTAAGAAATTTTTAATTTTTTTTTAAAGTTTGCCATTAGGGGCAATGAAACATTACCAATTAAGAATTCAAAATGCTTGATTTTATTTGCATGTTTATTTACAGAAAAATAACAGTTAAACGATGAAAAAAATTCTATAGATAAAAAATTTTTACAGATTATATTCAATATACATATTTAATATGCAGTTAAGCAATGAAAACTTTTATGTGCATAAATATATTAGTCATTAACTACTTATAATTTAACAAGACTTATATCTAATATTTCTGTCAACGAGAATGGAATCTATAGCAGTCACTAATGAGATCTATCTCTTTTTATCAAGTCCTCTCTTTATATTTATCTTCTTATCCATATCGAAGCGGTGGATACTGATTTCAAGTTGGTGAGTTATGTGTCTGTACGAAAAATCAGATTGATAAAGATCGATTATGTGGTGTTTGTTACATTGTCTAAATTGTGTGGCATGTTGTTAAAAAAATAAAAATTCTGAATAATTTCAGCGATTAATATTACATAAGGCAAACTTAAAGTGAAAAATATGAAGCAGCTAAAAATTGAAAGATGGAGGCTTATTTTCTGAAACATTCTTTTATAAATGAAACAAAAATAGTGTAATGCTACTGAACGATACCGAACAATTTTCTACCAAAATAAGTTTCCACCAAGTGATACTTAAAATCCTTTTGTGAGATTTTTATTTTTAATTTTTTTATACTTAATTGCTTTTTGCCAGAAAGTCTTGAATCAAAACAATTTATTTATCTAAACATTTTTAAGCTTTTGTTTCATTTTTAAATAAGGTATTTTGTTTAATGATACTGCATTATCCACACACAAGGAGATACTATTTTATTTCATTTAATAATGTTTTATTCATTCATGCATTTACTCGTATATAAATTCATACTTTATACAGATTTTTGCATTTTTATCAATTAATTATCTCTCAAAACACTTTATAACTGTAATCGGCTTCCATTTTTTCATTTTAGTGGTTCAAACATAATTTCACTTGAAATGCAAGAGGAGTAGAATCTGTTTACATGTATCAATTTTTCTTTTTGTTTGTTACTCAACTTACACTTATTTTAAAAGAAAACAATATTTCTTAATCTAAAGCAGCATTGGAAGACATGCTTTGTTTTCCGTTTAATTTCCAAGAGTTTTCTTCAGCCAGCGAATCCTTTTACAAAGTTGAGATGCCTCCCAAAGAAAGCAAAAATCGTGCTCATTATTGCTACATATCTTAAAATCTACTTGACAGAAAAGGTTCAAATTTGGAACAGTGATGTTTTAGGTCATGCTGCTAGTTCCCATCAAACTTTTGTGTTTCTATTCAAAAAGTTTTAACTTGTGAATTTAAAAATTCTAAAATATGCTTTCTTTTTTCAAAAAAAAAAAATGCATAAATTTTGTCTTGTTTATTAAGTATTTTAACATAAAAAAGAATTATTATTAAAGATTGATATCTTGAAATATTTTTAAAAAGTAGAAACAGTAATTTAATATTAGGAATTCCAAATTTCAATTGTTCACAACGCATCAACCATTTACTCAAAATTACAAAATGTTATATGTATTCAAGCTACTTTAATCTGGAGATTCTCGATATGTTTTCAAAATCGGGTGTTGCCATTTGAAAAAATTGAGTTTGTGTAGGTATAAAGATGTAGACGGCCCCTTGCATGAATAAATGTATGCGCTTATAGAGGACATATTTCTACAGTGACGGGCATTTACAGTTTTATTGTGCGATTATTAGTTTCAAAATAAAGTATAGTGTTCGGATACTTTTTTGACGGACTATACTTAAAATTGTGTTATTTAGTTTCAAATCCTTTTCTGGGGTAAACTGGACACTTTTGGTTATGTCTAGAAAAGATGCATGAAGGGTAGTTAAGAAAAAGGTGACACAGTATATGGATATATGATTGAGTCTGTTTTCAAAGCAAATTTCGGCAATCATTTTTCATTAAATTGCAAAATAGTGTAAATAGTCTAGCCAATTCCGAAGATCAATGAATATTTTCTCATCGTCCTAAAAATTGGACAGCAAACATAAGTGGCCTTTATATAAATTCTTTTGAATATTTTTTTCTAAATAAAGACGACTTGTTATTCAAGAGTAATTTTATGCCTTTCTTGGATGTTTAAATTAATGTTAGATATTTTTTATTAAATTTTTAATATTGCAATTTCCGCTGATTTCTTTTCTTACATTTGCAATGCACAAGTTTTTTTAAGTTTTGACCTTCAAGAAAAACATATATATAAATTTATTGTGGTAATATTGCATACTTTTATTCCAGTTAAAAATCTCTGCCAAAAAATGATATAAAAGATCAATTTTCCCTACATTTTCGACTCCTATAAAAATAGGATGATGGTACATCCTATTATAGCTTTATTACTACCTATTCCCCATCAGTTAAGTAATGGAGAAAGTCCTTCCTTTCTCTATTGCATTCCAAAGATTGCAACTCTACAAGTAATACAGGTGCCAGCAGTCTAACAGGCACTGGGCTGGAGTCAATTGTTCTCAAAGAACTGAGTCATGAGGCTCATTCAGTTGTATTTTGAAATTCATCGATGCAGACCTAGTATTTTCCGCTTTCGCATGCTTGACTTTTGCTTTCTTTTGAAAATTATTTTGATGTTACCATTTTAGAATGCTGTGTAAATTTTTAACTGTGCATGGAGCCTTGAATTTTTTGTGGACTTTAAGATGACAATGATTTAGATGACATAGACAATGAATTACATTTTGTTGCTGTTAAATCTCCTTTTGAACTATTTGAGTTGATCTGTTTGAAGTTGATTGAGCTGACAGTTGAAGAATCAATTAAATATTCCAGGCAAAAGAATAATCATGTTTTTGAAAAAAGCTTGGTTGAAATGAAGCAATTTTTAGGAATTCGCTTCTACAGTGGTTATAATATTTTACCTCAAGAAAAGATGCTTTGGAAAAATGCGTCTGACATTGGAACTTTAATTTTAAATAAAGCGTTGTCAAAGAACAGATATTATGAAATAAAGATGTATGAGGCTCATTCAAATGAAACCTGGCAGTGCGTCTAACTTTGCATTAGCCGTAAGGGGGCGTCACGTAACTGCGTGTATGGCGGCATCATCTATTGGTAGAGAGACTGACGCATGCACAACGCTTGATGTTGCATAGCAACAGTGTGGTTGCACGCCGAAGAGAAGGTGGTCACACAAGTTATCGTCCACTATGGAACATGCAGGCAAGTAAGAAGGAACAACGAGGAGTGATCCGATTTTTAGCAGTGGAGGGAGTTGGAGGCTGTGAAAATGTATCGACGGATGAAGGCTGTGTACGGTGAGTACAGTCTTGAGTCGTTCAACTGTTGTGGAGTGGTGCAAAAGATTCTTTGAGGGGTACGAGTTACTGGAAGACGATGCTCGTCCTGGACAGGCTAATCGTGTCATCACACCGGAAATGATTGCGGAAGTGCATGGTTTAGTCTTGAACAACCGCAGAGTAACCGTGGACAAGATCCATCGGTTACTGGGTACGGGCGTGGGCACCACTCACACCATAATGCATCAACATTTCGAAAAATTTGTGTGCAGTGGTTCCCCGCCAACTGACCGCCGAACAGCACAATAATCGAATGGCGCTGTCTTTGAGTCATCTGCAACGTTATCATTAGGAGGAATACGGCTTTCTGTCGCATGTTGTCACCGGTGACGAAACATGGTGTCACCACTTTGAACCGGAAAGCAAGTATAAGAGCAAGCAGTGGAAACATGCGACTTCACCACCTCCAAAGAAATCAAAGGCCGTGCGCACCAGTTCTGGTAAGGTCATGATGTCCTTCTTTTTTGACCACAAGGGCCCACTGCTTGTCGAGTTCCTGGAAAGGGGAACCACCATCAATGCCCAGCGTTATCAAGCCACTTTACAGAACCTTAAACGAGCCATCAAGTCAAAACGGCCAGGCATGTTGTCCAATGGCGTTATTCTCCTGCATGATAATGCCCGCCCACACACGGCCAATGCGGTGAAGACGACATTGCAGCAGTTTCGGTGGGAAACGCTGGAACATCCACCGTACAGTCCAGACCTTTCACCGTGTGAATTTCATGTTTTTGGACCTCTAAAACAAGCTATTCGCGGACATCGATTCACAATGGACGACAAAGTGTGTGACTGGGTCCAGTCCTGGATCCGACAGCAGCCTACTAGCTTCTTCAAAGATGGAATCGACCGGCTAGTGTCGCAATGGGATAAATGTGCTAACAGTTTTGGCGACTATTTTTGAGTATGTGTACTGTGTATAACTACATTTGTGAGTTAATAAAATCGTTACCGTTACTTTACACTAGTGACTGGGTTTCATTTGAATGCCCCTTATATCTTCATTTTAACGATAACTTACAACCTTACAAAGTGAGGCCCTTTTATGATTTGCTAAACAAAGCTCTTCAACAATTCAGAATATTTTCTGAATTTTTAATGCTTTTGAAACATTGTTTGTTGCTTAATAAAAGCTCAATCAGCTATTTAATGATGATAGTCTGAGCCTGCTTGATTTTCGAGTGCATAGAAGTTTTCCTTTTTGGGTCCTTCTATTCCAAGGAAACTACCTTACAGAAAACTGGGTGTTCAACGTGTTAATGAATATTTTCTAAAGTTTAAAAATGAACATGTAATTGTAAAAAAACCAGAAAACTGAGAAAAAAGAATACCAGCTAAACTCTGTACAGCAAAATAAACTATTTGTAAAAAATCTAACGTTTGACTATGCTTAAGATGCTTCCTCCCCTTCCACCTATGTAAGGACTAATAGCCGTGGATTATACCATTGTCCTATTTTTAGGGTAGCCTGTATTGATGAAGCTAATAAAAGTTTGGTAAGTTTTTTTTTATTTTATGTGTATACATAGGCTTAAAGAAACACGTTTTAGATTTAAAAAAAATAGTAATTTTTTCAATGCTTGGTACAATATGGGTTAACTAACTTAATAAAGGTTAAGAATAACCTTTTGCACTCGGGAAAAGTAATTGCTTTGAAACATAAAAAATATATTTATGTAAATTCATTTTTCCTGAAAAATTATTCTGCGACTTAACTCTGTAGGTAATTTTTGTAACCATCGAAATAAAAAAACCCATCAAAATGATGCACTGTTTAGAATGGCTTCTCAAGTGGAGAGAGTTAAACTTGAATGAAGACATTTAAAAAAAAAGAAATTAAAAGTTACTAAATTGTGTTCTTCTCATAAGCTTTCATTTTGATACATTTCATTTATTGATTTGTTACTCTGATTATTTAGTTTCAGTTTTTTAAGAAAAGAAACAAAATATTTATGAGCAAGCAAAATTAGAGCAAGAAAGCTGCAAAATCCCCTAGAGTATTTGCATTTCCTCAAAATTGTGTTGAAAAGCTACAAATAATTTAGACACACTGTTATGAATGTGATTTAAATGAGTACTTATATGATACTGGATAATCCTCTTACTTCAGTTGACTGATGTGATGAGTTGTTTTATGTTGGCACTAAAGGTAGAGAAAAACACACTGCAAATAAATTTTTGTAATCTTTATTTTTTTGTAGGTAGCCTTTTTTTGAGTTCGACAAGAGCTATTATGTCTATTTTTATATTGACATGCAAATAAAGTAACTTTTTTATGAAAAATTATTTTCTTGATCTGTTTTCAGTTACCTGAAAAAAATGTTTTATATTGTTCCTTTTATTATGATAGGGATCAATATAAACCTGGGTTTGTTATCCCTTGGAAAAGTTATCACTCATTTGATTGAAGAGAAACAACATATACCCTACCGTGACTCAAAACTAACTAGATTGCTGCAAGGTAAGAAAACACTCTTTTTATTTTAACTTTTACTTACTGACTTACTTAGTGAGTAAGCAATGCATTGATTTATAACTTGCATCATATTTATTTAATAGATTCTCTTGGTGGAAACAGTCATACTGTAATGATTGCCTGCGTTAATCCGTCAGCTACAAGTACTGAGGAGACATTAAGTACTTTGAGATATGCAAGCAATACTCGTTGTATTAAGAATCGTCCTGTTGTTAATGTAGATCCACCTGCTGTGCAGATTGAAAAACTAAAAAAGCAGGTAAATTTATTCATCTGAAATAAATATTTATTGTACAGTATTGTATTGTTTAGAAGAGTTGTGGATTTTTTTTTGAAGGTATAAGGATTTTTCCTTTGAATGTTTCTGGAAATATGTTAAATATTTAAATAATTCTTTCATTGAAAGCAGGCTTGATTCTGTATTTTTTTTCTTTATAGTTTTTCTTGCGAATTATAAGAGTAAATTTGTTTACATTTAACCAAAATAATTATCTCTTTTCTTTGGGAGAATGTTAAAAATGGTTCGATTCTTATTTGTAAGATAGAATGTTGAGCAATGAAATATTAAAATTTAGTTCTTCAAGTTTGAATTATTAAAAGTGTAAAATGGGGATTAAAAGAAAGTGTTGAAGAAAGAGACATTGTTATACTACTAAATGGTTTATCCTTAAAAGAAATATCATGTACATTGTGAAAAATAATTTTTGTTGACATTGGATATATATGTATAAATAATAAATATTTTTAGAAAGAAAATCTTAAGTGTTTTATGATTTATTGAAAATTGGATGTATAATTTAATTGGGGGTACTCTGTATAAAACACCTACGTCCAAAAAAATGCTTATTTTATTTGGACTTCGTTTCTAAATATTTTTACTTTTCATGGTATAATTAATAGCTTGAGAAAATTTGATATGGTCTTGTTTTGCATCACTAAAATGATGGAATTATGGAATTTGATATGATCTATATTTGTGAAAGAAATACTGAGAATTGTGAAAATAAGACTTTTATGACTACCGCCTGCATGAAGCTGCAGTTTCTCGGTTTTCAAATAGGAAGAAAGAATTAGATTTGAGACCCAATTTGTTTGAAGATTGAAGTTCTGCATTTTATATTTGTGTTGAGGATAAAAAAATCCTCAAACTGGCATGGCTTGTAAATTTGGTGAGTGCAGTTGCCTGCTAAGGTATCATTCCCAATATAATTTTTGGTCCTTGACAAATTTCAGAATTACAAGATTCATATCTAAAAGCTCTCATACAGTTCATAAACATTAATCACTCAAAACCTGAAAAGATAATTTGAAATTACCTGATTCCCTCCATCTAGGAATAGATGGGAAGCCTGTTTGATCTTTTTGACCAAAAGTCTTATTAACATCATCACTACCTATTGAAGGTCTACTACCTATTACTTTGTCTTTACCCTTATTTTGTTCTTTAAATGCAGGGTAAGTTATAATTGCTAACGTGTATGTTCATTTCCAGATTTCTTTTTTCACTCTTTTTGTCTTGAATAAAGTTACTACAGTGATCTCTTGCTTATGTGTGGGCGTAGGGGACAGCGAAAAAAACGTGCATAAGTGAAAAACCACAAAAGGGAGCTTAAAAGTGAAACATCAATACAGTGTACATGTATTGTTAATTAATACTATGCATATAGTACTGTAAAATGTAAATAAGATGTTTCAAAATGCAAATACGTGTATAACTTCCGTTGGTTATTTTTTTACAAACACAAAGAAAATGGAAATGCTCCAGATTTTTTAAAATCGCTCTCGTTGTCGATTCTGGGATATTAAAATGCTCCGCTAAAACTTTTTTCAAGGTGCAAGGATTTTCTTCGAAATTTTTAATAACATCCATTTTAAACGAAAGCAACAATTTTGTTCTTTTCACCATTTTAAAACGTAACCATAACCAAAACTCCAAAGATGATTCTTTCATTAGTGATCAATGCCATGTGGTACATGAAATACTAACCTCTCTAATTGGCTGCTGTATAAAGGAGACTTACTGACGTCCATCACAAGAACCCCCTCTTGCACACCTGTGTATAAGTTAGAGGAATGTGTTCCTGGAATCTGAAGAATAGAGGAAGGGCGAGGGAATGCATTCCTAGAGGCAGAACAAAAAGGGTTTTTGTTCTGGGGGAAAAAAAAAAAAAACTTTTTGAGCTAAGAAAATTTTTGCGACGCGCATAAGTGAGAGGTGCTTTTTTAGCATAAATGAATAAGAGTTTTAGCATTGTTTTCCTATATCCCTGTCCAGGACTGTGAGAAAAATGCACATAAAAGAGAGCACGTATAAGTGAGAGGTCACTGTATATGAAAAAATATTTTAATAATTCTCCTTAAAGATTTTCCTTCAGATTCATGTAAATTATTCAAAAAATTTATTAATCATTTTTTTCTTTAAAACACAAAATAATTTTGTGACTGTAGTTCCGGCAGAGTGGCAGTTCAGTCTCTAAATATGTTAAGGCAGTGAGCGAGTGTTTTCTGGAATAAAAAAAATTCATCATGGTTCTTCTTTTAGAGAATAAAATCTTATACAAAATTCTTGTGTGACTATTGGCATTAACTTGCATTGTAGCATAATATTTAGGCTTCACATTATTTCATAAAACGTTTGTCAGAAAGTTAGTTTCAGTAGAAAATTATATTCATTTTCTGAATCTAGAAAACCATTCAGTTCGACAGATCAATTGATTAATCTATTTTTTAGACAATCTTTTTGATTTGGAAAGAAGAGCACAGGTAGTTGTTCAAAATTATTAGTAACAAAGTGAAATATTGACCTTATTGTTATTTCTTTCACTGTTCAAGTTATCAGTTAGTAACTGACAAATGTTTAAGGCTAAAGAAAATAATTCTTCAGATAGTTTAGCTGAATGTTATGTTTTGAAAATAAATTTAATGCTTTGAATAAAATATGCCTTTTCTTAAAGATATTCAGTGTAATCACTATTATAGTGATGAGATTCTTCCACTTTTTGGCAGATTTCCGCTTTTTTGTTATTTTGGAGAAATTTTGCTTTTTCTTCTGAAAATTTTGCTTTTACACAAAGAAAAGAAATCTTTCCATCTTCCGTTTTTGAAAGGAAATTCAGGGAAAATATGCTTGACCGTGCGGCTTAACTCCACCGGCTAGAAAACTAGCTGATTCATCTTCTACTGATGAATCAACATTATATCAGCAAGCTCTACAAGGATGAACATTTCAACATATTCTGTGCCATTATTAACAAAGTATTAAGTACCACCTTTTTGCAGAAAACAAAACCTCCGTGGCATATTTTGCAAAAAAAAAAAAGATTTTTTTGCATGAACATGTTGAAAAAAATTACTTGAAAACTTAAGGTCATCTTGTAGGGTGTATGAAGATGAAGAAATATATATAAAAAAATGGAACTAAAACAAATAAATAAACTACATAAAAAAAAAGAAGAACTTCTGTCAAAAGAGGCAGCTAAAAATCTGTGCAGATGCAGCAAAAAAGCAGAGAATAAGACATAAAAAAAGACTTCTCAAAATAAAAAATAAAACCGACGATTTACCTAGGCATTCTAGAGATAATGTAGTCCCGACAACTATGTCAGTAATTAAACAAAGAGATACTAATGAAGACTGTGCAAAAACTTTAGCCTCTTCTAACATCGTTTATACTACTACTACACATCCTTTATTGAAGAAAAATCTGTCAAAGATAGGAGCCCTCCAAAACAAGGGGTGAGGCGTGTTAATGGAGATCTGTTACCAAGAATAGCCACACAATTAAAAAAAAAAAAAAAAGAAAAGAAAACCACTTCTTTAACAATTAAGGGAATGTTTCAAAGGGTTTGAAATAACAATAATGCTAAATGAATCTGTGATTGTAACTGTACAATTTCTCGACCCCTCTCACTTTATAAGGTGCAAAATCATTGTGCTGTTACTTTTGCAAAAAATTATAAAAATAAAAAATAAAACAGAATTCAGTATATGATACATTATTATAATTTATAAAGAGCTAATACACTTTACACAATTGCATGAAGTGAAAGAAATTATTGTCCTTAATTTTATTTATTTTTTGAGCTAACTTTTATCAAAAGGCTATTAAATATAATTCTTCTCAGACTTCTGTTGGGTGTATATTGCATCTCAATGATGTACAGGTGGTAAATATGTTTTAATGTCTAATTTTGTATTTGAAGATGCCCCTGATGATGTGTTAAACTTGTTTGTTAACTTTTAATGTGAATGATTTAATAATAATTTAATATTATTTTTCTTATTTATACATACTGAATTATAAATAATTATTATAGTGTAATATTTTCATCATATTGCGTGTTCTGATGTTTTACTTCTTAAAACATCTTTCGCGTATAAATTATGGTACAAATTTTTTGCTCGCGTATGATTTCAGTCTTTTTGCTTTTTTGCCAATCTCATCCCTGACTATAAATTTTTAATATTTACAGAATCCTTGGATGTTATTTTAAGCCTGATGGTGGGTGGGGCTAGAATTCACATCTTATTACATAATAAATAACTGAATTTTTTTTCTTCTGTCATTATCTTTGATGTCTTGTTTTGATGCAAATCCACTTAGTAATTCTTTGCGTAAATTTTTCATAATAGCTTATTTAATGAAATTGTTCATTTTAATCTTTTGTCTTTTAATAACATCTTTTCATTATAAGGTCGAGGCCTTGCAGACTGCTTTATATGAATTTCAAAGTAGAAATGGTTCTACCACCTATATGCCTAGTGTATCTGGTGATGGAAAAACGTCAAAAGTAGAAGAGCTGCAAGTAGAATTGCATGACGCTTTTTCCAGAATATCTAGTCTTGTTGATAAGATAGCTAAGGTAATGTAAAATATCTTGCTGTGTGTGCTTATTTCAGTGATAGTTACATAATAGCTGATTAACTTTTATTATTTATTAGATGGAAGATAAATATGGTGTTATCCTTGATAGTATACAGTCTTTGTATGAAAAGATAAAGTAAGTAATTAATGATTAAATCTTTCATTTTGAATTCGTTACAATTATTCTCCCCTTGCAAGTTAACTTTATCAAATTTTATTATTATTTTTATGGGCATTTTTTTCTGTATGCTGTTTCAATGTGAATATATACATATATACTGGCAATATTTGTGTGGTGTGTCTTTAGCTTTGTGTGAGTTTTGTATTAAATCTTTTGGTCAGTTTTCTTTCCTTATTGCAAAATGTCTGTTGCATATATTTTCTGTCTTTGAATTTTGAACTCTTATTACAGATTGCTTGTTACTGAGATGACCACAGCAGCAGCAGCAGATCCAAATTTGAAAGACCATCTTGTGAAGTTAGAAGAAATTCAATCCTATTGCTTTCAGTTAACGGTATGAAAGTAAATAAAAAAACTGAACACTTTTCTGTAATGGGATGTTTATGCTATAACTATATGTATTTGTTTTTATTAGATTTCAGCAAATCTGACAAATTTAGAATATGATGAAAGTGTACAATCTGGAGAAACGCAAAGTAGTAGTTTAGAAGAAAGTGAAGAATCTGTAAATTTGAATCCAGCATCTGAACTTGAATTGAAAACTCTAGAAGAAATGACTGATAAACAGAAAGTCCGCAGTGAAAATCTGGAAAACATTAATCGTACTTTGAGCATAAAATATGACCAGGTTAAAAACATGGCTGCTTTCTTCCAAAATTATGAAACCACTGTAAATGAAGTAAGTGATTATTTTTTGTTAATCTCTGTAAATTATATTCCTATTAAAAACATTTGTTTACAAAAAAACTTAAATATGATGTTCCTTTTGGTAGAAAAATCTTCGATTACAATAATGCGTCTTTTGACATTGTTAAACTTAAAGAAAACAGCTAAATGTTTGTGTGACAAAGACTCATTTTCTCAATTTATTGACAAAGATTCTGGCCATATTGTTACTAGTAATCTAGACATAATAGAGAATTCAGATATAAAAAATATGTTAAAAGGTCCAAAATTCAGACTGATTTTTCAAGTTTCTCTGCCTTCCATGTTGCATAACTTACTGAAAAATATTGACGATTTCTGTTTAAAAACTTCTAATACTTTATCCATTTCCATGCCCATTGAAGAAATGGAATCTTTATTACCTTTAGAAAAAGTATCTCCCTCCAGTATTATAATTCAATTGTTTTGATTCTTTTAACTTTTCTAATATTAAAATTGCTTTAGAAGATTTAAAAAGTAATTTTATCATCACTGCAATCGACAAAGCTTCCAACAATTAAGCTTTTATTTGTAAACAGCATTATTGTAATCTTCTGGATAAGGAACTTCAAAATTCAGTAACGTACAAAAAATCCAACTTTAATATGAGTACAATTACCAAAAAAATACTTGCTTTCTATAAATTCTTCAAAATTAAGAAATACAATTTATGCTTTCCTTACATTACTATTAATCCAAAATCCCACAAAAATCCTATTTCTTATCTTGTATCACTCGTGGAACTTCTGCATACATGAAGCAACCTGGATACATTTTCTTTAATCTGTTAAAAAAATTACTGAATGTCATCTGTTCAGAAGATTTTACTTGGATCATTATCAATAATCAACTGGTTATTGATTTCATTCACAATTATAAAGACAGTATTTTTTCTATTGAGACTTTCGGCTTCAAAGATCTTTTTACAAGCATTCCTTTAATCACTCTTCGAGAGGTGCTTAACTCTTACTTTTTGATTACAAAAGTATGCTCAATATTTCTTTTGAGTATTGGGATAAATTATGTAATTTTTGCATATTTCATATTTTTATTTACAATGGGGAAAGTGTTTTTCCTCCAAACTCATGGCATTCCACAAGGATCTTCTTTTTCTTCTATTACAGCTAACCTTTTCCTTCACTATTTTGAAAAGAATTATTTACTTATACAATCCTCAGGCTTACAGATATGTGGATAATCTTATTGTTTTAAATCATGGAACTTTTAATTATATGTGGCAAAATATTCAGCCTTGCTTCTTAAATAAACAGTAATCAGTTTAAAGCAGATTTTTTAGATCTGGATAATAAACATATTGTTAATAACTTTTGTATTGAAATGTATAACGAAAGAAAGGATTTTCATTTTAGTGTCAACCGATTTTCCTTTTGGTCTTCTAATATTTCTATTAAGATTTATAGAAACACAATTCTCACTCAATTTTTTCGTATTAAATCTATTTGTTCAAATGAAAATTCAAAGTCGAGACAATCTAAGCTTTTGTTTGATCAATTTTTAAAAAATGGTATTCCTGAAAACTTTGGGCACAATATCTTAAGCCGCGAATTTGGTTTTTGAATAATTATGAAATTGATTCTATAAAAATTTGGATTTGCTGATCTGAAGAATCCTGAAACTCCATCAAGGTTCACAGCATTTAATTGTTTCATTTATCTCAAAATGATGGCCATGACATGAGTTTAACCCCTTAACAGTTTTGCCCAAGCTCCATTTGTTCATCCAATTATGTCATTTTTAAACTTATAAACTAAAATTTAGTCATTCATAAATGTTATAACTCGATACAAAAATGACCTGTCATCTATTAACGTGTCAAATGTAGAAGGGAAATGTAGTTGAATTAATTTGACAGTGCATCTCTAAAGCAGTGTGTGTGTGTGGGGGGGGAGGCATCTAACTAGATAGTACGGAAAACTACACTGTTAAGGAGTTAAACCATGAAAATAATAAAAAAAAGCACACATTGCTATTTCAGGTGAATATAGAATTTACAGAATACTTCAGCAATTATTGGCAGAAAATTTGTAGACAATACTATTGTGAAATAAATGGTACATTATGTGTTCGTTAGTGATTTTGCTGTATTTTTTTTTATGAATGCTTCACGTAAATGCCTCCAAGTTCTCAATTATTACATATTAAAAATTTGGTCAGTTGATTAAAATTTGTCAAAATAAATTAATTCTATGACAATACCCCTTCCCCTCCAAAAAAAAAAAATGCCATTCATTTGATTTCTGAGCTGTTTCTTTCTAGACTTGTAGTTATGCATCTTTAGGAGAATCATCTTTTAGACCATTTTTTCAGGGTCTGGGGTGGGTGGGGGTGGGGTGAATTCAGCATTTTAGGAACAAATAGAGAAGCAACTTTTCAGAGATGCTTGAGCGTACAAAATCTATTGTAATTGTTTGATTGGGTTTTAAGTAATATCCGAAATTGTTAAGCAACAGTTGAAACATCTAGTCTTTAATTAATCAATGTATTGTTGCTGATTAGCTAAAATGGATAGTTTACCAGACACTGGTTAATTTGATCCATTATGTTCTCAGGGTTCCCACGGTCCTTAGAAATCCTTGAAAACTCCTTGAATTTTATTTGCCTCACTCAGGGCCCTGGAAAAGTACTTGATTTTTCGTTGGGTCCTTGAAAATTGTTTGAAAAATAAGCAAAATGTCCATCCAATATTTTGGGGGGCAGAAGGAGAAAACCAGTTTGTGACTTGATTTTGCCTTGAGAATTCCACCATCAGAAAAAGGGGTTTTACACTGAAGAGCCAAAAAAACTGGTACAGGCGTGCATATGCAAATAACGGAGATATGCAACCAATCATCGCAACCCGATGCAGTTGGCAACGCCTATATAAGATGACAGATGTCTGACAAATGTATTAGATTGTTTTCTGCTGCTGCAATGGCGTATTTTCAAGACTTAAGTGACTTTAAACGTGGCGTTATAGTCGGCGCACGAGAGATGGGACATATCATCTCCGAAGTAGCGATGAAATTTGGATTTTTGCCTACAACCATTTCACAAGTGTACCGTGAATATCGGGTATCCGGTAAAACAGCAAATTTCCGCCATCGGTGCGGCCGGAAAAAAGACCTTGAAAAAATTGGACCATTGACGTCAGACGCGAATCCTTAAATGAGACAGGCGTACAATACTGCCTGAAATTGCCGCGGATTTCAGTGATGGACGGACCGTCATTAATATGAGCTCTCGGAGCAGAAGGCCCACTCGTGTACCATTGTTGACTGCACTGCACAAAGCTTTACTCCTCTCCTGGGTCCGACAACACTACCATTGGACTGTTGACGACTGGAAAAACGTTACCTGGTCTGACGAGTCTCGTTTCCAATTGTATCGGACGGATGTACGAGTATGGAGACAACATCATTAATCCATAGACCCTGTTTGTCAACAGGGGACTATTCAATCTGGTGGAGCCTCTGTGATGGTATGGGACGTGTGCAGTTGGCGTAATATGGGACCCCTGATGCGTCTAGAGACGACTGACAGGTACTTGAGCATCCTGTCCGATCACCTACACTCATTCATGTCCATTGTGCATTCTGATGGATTGGGACAATTCCAGCAGGACAATGCGACACCCCACGCATCGAGAGTTGCTACCAAGTGGCTCCAGGAACACTCTTCTGACTTCAGACACTTCCATTGGCCACCTAAATCCCCAGAGATGAACATTATTGAAGATATCCGGGATGTCTTGCTACATGCTATTGAGAAGAGATCTTCACCACCTCGCACTCCTATGGATTTGTTGACTACCCTGCAGGATTCATGGTGTGAATTTCCTCCAGGATACCTTCCTTTCCTTTGTTTTTAGTAAAAATGTCATTCTCGCAGGCTGTTTGCAACATCTCGCATGTTTTTGTTGCAGAAATTCTGTTTTGACATAGAATTACCCAGCTACTATATCACACTGTCTCATGAAAAGTATTGTATCTATATACTTTAGGCCTTTTCTTATTATTCCATCTATTTCAAGGATGCTTCTATAGCATATAGTCTATACTTTTGAGTCATTTTTACATCACTGACCCCATTTGACTATTCTTCAAGCCCTTCCATTAAAACAACTACTACAAAAGATAAGCTACTATGACTGTGGTCTAGACAGTTTGGAATCTCCAGCAATACTAACTGTATAGGTGACTGGGTCGCTTGTCTTTCTACAAATTGAAAAACATTCAACTCATCCAACAAAAGTAAAAACTACAGAGTGCAATTTTTTATTTATGATTTTTTGGAATTCAGAACTGATGTTGGTTTAAACAGAATATTGTATAACAAGACTCAACTGTATCAGCAATCAGTATAATAAGTATGTTTGGTTTATTTCTGAGTGTTAATATTTTATTATTCATGAAAATACAGATATTTTTTTTTTTTTTTTAAATTTAGGATTACATAAATACTTTGATCAACCAAATACAAGAGTTAGTTCAGGAGAAAAATAAATTGCAGGAACATATGAAAGTGGCCGAAGAAAGGTATATTTTT